>CAWWDY010001435.1:0-86088 GCA_963942605.1 Poecilus cupreus | reverse complement strand
TGAATTTGTCAGTTTGAATAGTTCAAAACAGCGTTTTTCTATGTTTTTGCAAGTTTAAAACAGCAATTTTATCGTCATTTCTCATAAATCGCCGTTTCGCACGAAAGAAACATGAATTTGTCAGTTTGAATAGTTCAAAACAGCGTTTTTCTATGTGTTTGCAAGTTTAAAACAGCAATTTTATCGTCATTTCTCATAAATCGCCGTTTCACACGAAAGACACATTAATTTGTCAGTTTGAATAGTTCCAAACAGCGTTTTTCTATGTTTTTGCAAGTTTAAAACAGCAATTTTATCGTGATTTCACAAAAATTCACCGTTTCGAACTTAAGAAACATGAATTTATCAGTTTGAATAGTTGAAAACAGCGTTTTTCTATGTTTTTGCAAGTTAAAAACAGCAATTTTATCGTCATTTCTCATAAATCGCCGTTTCGCACGAAAGAAAATTGAATTTGTCAGTTTGAATAGTTCAAAACAGCGTTTTTCTATGTTTTTGCAAGTTTGAAACAGCAATTTTATCGTCATTTCTCATAAATCGCCGTTTCGCACGAAAGAAACATGAATTTGTCAGTTTGAATAGTTCAAAAAAGCGTTTTTCTATGTTTTTGCAAGTTTGAAACAGCAATTTTATCGTCATTTCTCATAAATCGCCGTTTCACACGAAAGACACATGAATTTGTCAGTTTGAATAGTTCAAAACAGCGTTTTTCTATGTTTTTGCAAGTTTAAAACAGCAATTTTATCGTCATTTCTCATAAATCGCCGTTTCGCACAAAAGAAACATGAATTTGTCAGTTTGAATAGTTGAAAACAGCGTTTTTCTATGTTTTTGCAAGTTTAAAACAGCAATTTTATCGTCATTTCTCATAAATCGCCGTTTCACACGGAAGAAACATGAATTTGTCAGTTTGAATAGTTCAAAACAGCGTTTTTCTATGTTTTTGCAAGTTTAAAACAGCAATTTTATCGTCATTTCTCATAAATCGCCGTTTCGCACGAAAGAAACATGAATTTGTCAGTTTGAATAGTTCAAAACAGCGTTTTTCTATGATTTGCAAGTTTAAAACAGCAATTTTATCGTCATTTCTCATAAATCGCCGTTTCACACGAAAGAAACATGAATTTGTTAGTTTGAATAGTTCTAAACAGCGTTTTTCTATGTTTTTGCAAGTTTAAAACAGCAATTTTATCGTCATTTCTCATAAATCGCCGTTTCACACGAAAGAAACATGAATTTGTCAGTTTGAATAGTTCGAAACAGCGTTTTTCTATGTTTTTGCAAGTTTAAAACAGCAATTTTATCGTCATTTCTCATAAATCGCCGTTTCACACGAAAGAAACATGAATTTGTCAGTTTTAATAGTTCAAAACAGCGTTTTTCTATGTTTTTGCAAGTTTAAAACAGCAATTTTATCGTCATTTCTCATAAATCGCCGTTTCGCACGTAAGAAACATGAATTTATCAGTTTGAATAGTTGAAAACAGCGTTTTTCTATGTTT
This sequence comes from Poecilus cupreus, assembly GCA_963942605.1. Lineage (NCBI taxonomy): Eukaryota > Metazoa > Arthropoda > Insecta > Coleoptera > Carabidae > Poecilus > Poecilus cupreus. Next base: position 84,586 of record CAWWDY010001435.1, on the reverse strand, counting down.
TTGCAAGTTTAAAACAGCAATTTAATCGTCATTTCTCATAAATCGCCGTTTCGCACGAAATAAACATGAATTTGTCAGTTTGAATAATTCAAAACAGCGTTTTTCTATGTTTTTGCAAGTTAAAATCAGCAATTTTATCGTCATTTCTCATAAATCGCCGTTTCGCACGAAAGCAACATGAATTTGTCAGTTTGAATAGTTCAAAACAGCGTTTTTCTATGTTTTTGCAAGTTTAAAACAGCAATTTTATCGTCATTTCTCATAAATCGCCGTTTCGCAAGAAAGAAACATGAATTTGTCAGTTTGAATAGTTCTAAACAGCGTTTTTTATGTTTTTGCAAGTTTAAAACAGCAATTTTATCGTCATTTCTCATAAATCGCCGTTTCGCACGAAAGAAAGATGAATTTGTCAGTTTGAATAGTTCAAAACAGCGTTTTTCTATGATTTGCAAGTTTAAAACAGCAATTTTATCGTCATTTCTCATAAATCGCCGTTTCACACGAAAGACACATGAATTTGTCAGTTTGAATAGTTCAAAACAGCGTTTTTCTATGTTTTTGCAAGTTTAAAACAGCAATTTTATCGTCATTTCTCATAAATCGCCGTTTCGCACGAAAGAAACATGAATTTGTCAGTTTGAATAGTTCAAAACAGCGTTTTTCTATGTTTTTGCAAGTTTAAAACAGCAATTTTATCGTCATTTCTCATAAATCGCCGTTTCTCACGAACGAAACATGAATTTGTCAGTTTGAATAGTCCAAAACAGCGTTTTTCTATGTTTTTGCAAGTTTAAAACAGCAATTTTATCGTCATTTCTCATAAATCGCCGTTTCACACGGAAGAAACATGAATTTGTCAGTTTGAATAGTTGAAAACAGCGTTTTCAATGTTTTTGCAAGTTTAAAACAGCAATTTTATCGTGATTTCAAAAAAATCCACCGTTTCGAACTTAAGAAACATGAATTTATCAGTTTGAATAGTTGAAAACAGCGTTATTCTATGTTAATGCAAGTTTAAAACAGCAATTTTATCGTCATTTCTCTTAAATCGCCGTTTCGCACGAAAGAAACATGAATTTGTCAGTTTGAATAGTTCAAAACAGCGTTTTTCTATGTTTTTGCAAGTTTAAAACAGCAATTTTATCGTCATTTCTCATAAATCGCCGTTTAGCACGAAAGAAACATGAATTTGTCAGTTTGAATAGTTCAAAACAGCGTTTTTCTATGTTTTTGCAAGTTTAAAACAGCAATTTTATCGTCATTTCTCATAAATCGCCGTTTCGCACGAAAGAAACATGAATTTGTCAGTTTGAATAGTTCAAAACAGCGTTTTTCTATGATTTGCAAGTTTAAAACAGCAATTTTATCGTCATTTCTCATAAATCGCCGTTTCACACGAAAGAAACATGAATTTGTTAGTTTGAATAGTTCTAAACAGCGTTTTTCTATGTTTTTGCAAGTTTAAAACAGCAATTTTATCGTGATTTCAAAAAAATCCACCGTTTCGAACTTAAGAAACATGAATTTATCAGTTTGAATAGTTGAAAACAGCGTTATTCTATGTTAATGCAAGTTTAAAACAGCAATTTTATCGTCATTTCTCTTAAATCGCCGTTTCGCACGAAAGAAACATGAATTTGTCAGTTTGAATAGTTCAAAACAGCGTTTTTCTATGTTTTTGCAAGTTTAAAACAGCAATTTTATCGTCATTTCTCATAAATCGCCGTTTAGCACGAAAGAAACATGAATTTGTCAGTTTGAATAGTTCAAAACAGCGTTTTTCTATGTTTTTGCAAGTTTAAAACAGCAATTTTATCGTCATTTCTCATAAATCGCCGTTTCACACGAAAGAAACATGAATTTGTCAGTTTGAATAGTTCAAAACAGCGTTTTTCTATGATTTGCAAGTTTAAAACAGCAATTTTATCGTCATTTCTCATAAATCGCCGTTTCACACGAAAGAAACATGAATTTGTTAGTTTGAATAGTTCTAAACAGCGTTTTTCTATGTTTTTGCAAGTTTAAAACAGCAATTTTATCGTCATTTCTCATAAATCGCCGTTTCGCACGAAAGAAACATGAATTTGTCAGTTTGTATAGTTCAAAACAGCGTTTTTTCTATGTGTTTGCAAGTTTAAAACAGCAATTTTATCGTCATTTCTCATAAATCGCCGTTTCACACGGAAGAAACATGAATTTGTCAGTTTGAATAGTTCAAAACAGCGTTTTTCTATGTTTTTGCAAGTTTAAAACAGCAATTTTATCGTCATTTCTCATAAATCGCCGTTTCGCACGAAAGAAACATGAATTTGTCAGTTTGAATAGTTCAAAACAGCGTTTTTCTATGATTTGCAAGTTTAAAACAGCAATTTTATCGTCATTTCTCATAAATCGCCGTTTCACACGAAAGAAACATGAATTTGTTAGTTTGAATAGTTCTAAACAGCGTTTTTCTATGTTTTTGCAAGTTTAAAACAGCAATTTTATCGTCATTTCTCATAAATCGCCGTTTCACACGAAAGAAACATGAATTTGTCAGTTTGAATAGTTCAAAACAGCGTTTTTCTATGTTTTTGCAAGTTTAAAACAGCAATTTTATCGTCATTTCTCATAAATCGCCGTTTCACACGAAAGAAACATGAATTTGTCAGTTTTAATAGTTCAAAAAAGCGTTTTTCTATGTTTTTGCAAGTTTAAAACAGCAATTTTATCGTCATTTCTCATAAATCGCCGTTTCGCACGTAAGAAACATGAATTTATCAGTTTGAATAGTTGAAAACAGCGTTTTTCTATGTTTTTGCAAGTTTAAAACAGCAATTTAATCGTCATTTCTCATAAATCGCCGTTTCGCACGAAATAAACATGAATTTGTCAGTTTGAATAGTTCAAAACAGCGTTTTTCTATGTTTTTGCAAGTTAAAATCAGCAATTTTATCGTCATTTCTCATAAATCGCCGTTTCGCACGAAAGCAACATGAATTTGTCAGTTTGAATAGTTCAAAACAGCGTTTTTCTATGTTTTTGCAAGTTTAAAACAGCAATTTTATCGTCATTTCTCATAAATCGCCGTTTCGCAAGAAAGAAACATGAATTTGTCAGTTTGAATAGTTCTAAACAGCGTTTTTTATGTTTTTGCAAGTTTAAAACAGCAATTTTATCGTCATTTCTCTTAAATCGCCCTTTCGCACGAAAGAAACATGAATTTGTCAGTTTGAATAGTTCAAAACAGCGTTTTTCTATGTTTTTGCAAGTTAAAAACAGCAATTTTATCGTCATTTCTCATAAATCGCCGTTTCGCACGAAAGAAACATGAATTTGTCAGTTTGAGTAGTTGAAAACAGCGTTTTTCTATGTTTTTGCAAGTTTAAAACAGCAATTTTATCGTCATTTCTCATAAATCGCCGTTTCGCACGAAAGAAACATGAATTTGTCAGTTTGAATAGTTCAAAACAGCGTTTTTCTATGTTTTTGCAAGTTTAAAATAGCAATTTTATCTTCATTTCTCATAAATCGCCGTTTCTCACGAACGAAACATGAATTTGTCAGTTTGAATAGTCCAAAACAGCGTTTTTCTATGTTTTTGCTAGTTTAAAACAGCAATTTTATCGTCATTTCTCATAAATCGCCGTTTCACACGGAAGAAACATGAATTTGTCAGTTTGAATAGTTGAAAACAGCGTTTTCAATGTTTTTGCAAGTTTAAAACAGCAATTTTATCGTGATTTCAAAAAAATCCACCGTTTCGAACTTAAGAAACATGAACTTATCAGTTTGAAATAGTTGAAAACAGCGTTATTATATGTTAATGCAAGTTTAAAACAGCAATTTTATCGTCATTTCTCTTAAATCGCCGTTTCGCACGAAAGAAACATGAATTTGTCAGTTTGAATAGTTCAAAACAGCGTTTTTCTATGTTTTTGCAATTTAAAACAGCAATTTTATCGTCATTTCTCATAAATCGCCGTTTAGCACGAAAGAAACATGAATTTGTCAGTTTGAATAGTTCAAAACAGCGTTTTTCTATGTTTTTGCAAGTTTAAAACAGCAATTTTATCGTCATTTCTCATAAATCGCCGTTTCGCACGAAAGAAACATGAATTTGTCAGTTTGAATAGTTCAAAACAGCGTTTTTCTATGATTTGCAAGTTTAAAACAGCAATTTTATCGTCATTTCTCATAAATCGCCGTTTCACACGAAAGAAACATGAATTTGTTAGTTTGAATAGTTCTAAACAGCGTTTTTCTATGTTTTTGCAAGTTTAAAACAGCAATTTTATCGTCATTTCTCATAAATCGCCGTTTCGCACGAAAGAAACATGAATTTGTCAGTTTGTATAGTTCAAAACAGCGTTTTTCTATGTGTTTGCAAGTTTAAAACAGCAATTTTATCGTCATTTCTCATAAATCGCCGTTTCACACGAAAGACACATTAATTTGTCAGTTTGAATAGTTCCAAACAGCGTTTTTCTATGTTTTTGCAAGTTTAAAACAGCAATTTTAACGTGATTTCACAAAAATCCACCGTTTCGAACTTAAGAAACATGAATTTATCAGTTTGAATAGTTGAAAACAGCGTTTTTCTATGTTTTTGCAAGTTAAAAACAGCAATTTTATCGTCATTTCTCATAAATCGCCGTTTCGCACGAAAGAAAAATGAATTTGTCAGTTTGAATAGTTCAAAACAGCGTTTTTCTATGTTTTTGCTAGTTTGAAACAGCAATTTTATCGTCATTTCTCATAAATCGCCGTTTCGCACGAAAGAAACATGAATTTGTCAGTTTGAATAGTTCAAAACAGCGTTTTTCTATGTTTTTGCAAGTTTGAAACAGCAATTTTATCGTCATTTCTCATAAATCGCCGTTTCACACGAAAGACACATGAATTTGTCAGTTTGAATAGTTCAAAACAGCGTTTTTCTATGTTTTTGCAAGTTTAAAACAGCAATTTTATCGTCATTTCTCATAAATCGCCGTTTCGCACAAAAGAAACATGAATTTGTCAGTTTGAATAGTTGAAAACAGCGTTTTTCTATGTTTTTGCAAGTTTAAAACAGCAATTTTATCGTCATTTCTCATAAATCGCCGTTTCACACGGAAGAAACATGAATTTGTCAGTTTGAATAGTTCAAAACAGCGTTTTTCTATGTTTTTGCAAGTTTAAAACAGCAATTTTATCGTCATTTCTCATAAATCGCCGTTTCGCACGAAAGAAACATGAATTTGTCAGTTTGAATAGTTCAAAACAGCGTTTTTCTATGATTTGCTAGTTTAAAACAGCAATTTTATCGTCATTTCTCATAAATCGCCGTTTCACACGAAAGAAACATGAATTTATTAGTTTGAATAGTTCTAAACAGCGTTTTTCTATGTTTTTGCAAGTTTAAAACAGCAATTTTATCGTCATTTCTCATAAATCGCCGTTTCACACGAAAGAAACATGAATTTGTCAGTTTGAATAGTTCAAAACAGCGTTTTTCTATGTTTTTGCAAGTTTAAAACAGCAATTTTATCGTCATTTCTCATAAATCGCCGTTTCACACGAAAGAAACATGAATTTGTCAGTTTGAATAGTTCAAAACAGCGTTTTTCTATGTTTTTGCAAGTTTAAAACAGCAATTTTATTGTCATTTCTCATAAATCGCCGTTTCGCACGAAAGAAACATGAATTTATCAGTTTGAATAGTTGAAAACAGCGTTTTTCTATGTTTTTGCAAGTTTAAAACAGCAACTTTATTGTCATTTCTCTTAAATCGCCGTTTCGCACGAAAGAAACATGAATTTGTCAGTTTGAATACAGCGTTTTTCTATGTTTTTGCAAGTTTAAAACAGCAATTTGATCGTCATTTCTCATAAATCGCCGTTTCACAAGAAAGAAACATGAATTTGTCAGTTTGAATAGTTCAAAACAGCGTTTTCTATGTTTTTTCAAGTTTAAAACAGCAATTTTATCGTCATTTCTCATAAATCGCCGTTTCGCACGAAAGCAACATGAATTTGTCAGTTTGAATAGTTCAAAACAGCGTTTTTCTATGTTTTTGCAAGTTTAAAACAGCAATTATATCATCATTTCTCATAAATCGCCGTTTCGCACGAAAGAAACATGAATTTGTCAGTTTTAATAGTTCAAAACAGCGTTTTTCTATGTTTTTGCAAGTTTAAAATAGCAATTTTATCGTCATTTCTCATAAATCGCCGTTTCGCACGTAAGAAACATGAATTTATCAGTTTGAATAGTTGAAAACAGCGTTTTTCTATGTTTTTGCAAGTTTAAAACAGCAATTTAATCGTCATTTCTCATAAATCGCCGTTTCGCACGAAAGAAACATGAATTTGTCAGTTTCAATAGTTCAAAACAGCGTTTTTCTATGTTTTTGCAAGTTTAAAACAGCAATTTTATCGTCATTTCTCATAAATCGCCGTTTCGCACGAAAGAAACATGAATTTGTCAGTTTGAATAGTCCAAAACAGCGTTTTTCTATGTTTTTGCAAGTTTAAAACAGCAATTTGATCGTCATTTCTCATAAATCGCCGTTTCACAAGAAAGAAACATGAATTTGTCAGTTTGAATAGTTCAAAACAGCGTTTTCTATGTTTTTTCAAGTTTTAAACAGCAATTTTATCGTCATTTCTCATAAATCGCCGTTTCGCACGAAAGCAACATGAATTTGTCAGTTTGAATAGTTCAAAACAGCGTTTTTCTATGTTTTTGCAAGTTTAAAACAGCAATTTAATCGTCATTTCTCATAAATCGCCGTTTCGCACGAAAGAAACATGAATTTGTCAGTTTGAATAGTTCAAAACAGCGTTTTTCTATGATTTGCAAGTTTAAAACAGCAATTTTATCGTCATTTCTCATAAATCGCCGTTTCACACGAAAGAAACATGAATTTGTTAGTTTGAATAGTTCTAAACAGCGTTTTTCTATGTTTTTGCAAGTTTAAAACAGCAATTTTATCGTCATTTCTCATAAATCGCCGTTTCACACGAAAGAAACATGAATTTGTCAGTTTGAATAGTTCAAAACAGCGTTTTTCTATGTTTTTGCAAGTTTAAAACAGCAATTTTATCGTCATTTCTCATAAATCGCCGTTTCACACGAAAGAAACATGAATTTGTCAGTTTTAATAGTTCAAAACAGCGTTTTTCTATGTTTTTGCAAGTTTAAAACAGCAATTTAATCGTCATTTCTCATAAATCGCCGTTTCGCACGAAAGAAACATGAATTTGTCAGTTTGAATAGTTCAAAACAGCGTTTTTCTATGATTTGCAAGTTTAAAACAGCAATTTTATCGTCATTTCTCATAAATCGCCGTTTCACACGAAAGAAACATGAATTTGTTAGTTTGAATAGTTCTAAACAGCGTTTTTCTATGTTTTTGCAAGTTTAAAACAGCAATTTTATCGTCATTTCTCATAAATCGCCGTTTCACACGAAAGAAACATGAATTTGTCAGTTTGAATAGTTCAAAACAGCGTTTTTCTATGTTTTTGCAAGTTTAAAACAGCAATTTTATCGTCATTTCTCATAAATCGCCGTTTCACACGAAAGAAACATGAATTTGTCAGTTTTAATAGTTCAAAACAGCGTTTTTCTATGTTTTTGCAAGTTTAAAACAGCAATTTTATCGTCATTTCTCATAAATCGCCGTTTCGCACGAAAGAAACATGAATTTGTCAGTTTGAATAGTTCAAAACAGCGTTTTTCTATGTTTTTGCAAGTTAAAATCAGCAATTTTATCGTCATTTCTCATAAATCGCCGTTTCGCACGAAAGCAACATGAATTTGTCAGTTTGAATAGTTCAAAACAGCGTTTTTCTATGTTTTTGCAAGTTTAAAACAGCAATTTTATCGTCATTTCTCATAAATCGCCGTTTCGCAAAAAAAAAACATGAATTTGTCAGTTTGAATAGTTCTAAACAGCGTTTTTTATGTTTTTGCAAGTTTAAAACAGCAATTTTATCGTCATTACTTTTAAATCGCCCTTTCGCACGAAAGAAACATGAATTTGTCAGTTTGAATAGTTCAAAACAGCGTTTTTCTATGTTTTTGCAAGTTAAAAACAGCAATTTTATCGTCATTTCTCATAAATTGCCGTTTCGCACGAAAGAAACATGAATTTGTCAGTTTGAGTAGTTGAAAACAGCGTTTTTCTATGTTTTTGCAAGTTTAAAACAGCAATTTTATCGTCATTTCTCATAAATCGCCGTTTCGCACGAAAGAAACATGAATTTGTCAGTTTGAATAGTTCAAAACAGCGTTTTTCTATGTTTTTGCAAGTTTAAAATAGCAATTTTATCGTCATTTCTCATAAATCGCCGTTTCTCACGAACGAAACATGAATTTGTCAGTTTGAATAGTCCAAAACAGCGTTTTTCTATGTTTTTGCTAGTTTAAAACAGCAATTTTATCGTCATTTCTCATAAATCGCCGTTTCACACGGAAGAAACATGAATTTGTCAGTTTGAATAGTTGAAAACAGCGTTTTCAATGATTTTGCAAGTTTAAAACAGCAATTTTATCGTGATTTCAAAAAAATCCACCGTTTCGAACTTAAGAAACATGAACTTATCAGTTTGAATAGTTGAAAACAGCGTTATTCTATGTTAATGCAAGTTTAAAACAGCAATTTTATCGTCATTTCTCTTAAATCGCCGTTTCGCACGAAAGAAACATGAATTTGTCAGTTTGAATAGTTCAAAACAGCGTTTTTCTATGTTTTTGCAAGTTTAAAACAGCAATTTTATCGTCATTTCTCATAAATCGCCGTTTAGCACGAAAGAAACATGAATTTGTCAGTTTGAATAGTTCAAAACAGCGTTTTTCTATGTTTTTGCAAGTTTAAAACAGCAATTTTATCGTCATTTCTCATAAATCGCCGTTTCGCACGAAAAAAACATGAATTTGTCAGTTTGAATAGTTCAAAACAGCGTTTTTCTATGTTTTTGCAAGTTTAAAACAGCAATTATATCGTCATTTCTCATAAATCGCCGTTTCGCATGAAAGAAACATGAATTTGTCAGTTTTAATAGTTCAAAACAGCGTTTTTCTATGTTTTTGCAAGTTTAAAACAGCAATTTTATCGTCATTTCTCATAAATCGCCGTTTCGCACGTAAGAAACATGAATTTATCAGTTTGAATAGTTGAAAACAGCGTTTTTCTATGTTTTTGCAAGTTTAAAACAGCAATTTAATCGTCATTTCTCATAAATCGCCGTTTCGCACGAAAGAAACATGAATTTGTCAGTTTGAATAGTTCAAAACAGCGTTTTTCTATGTTTTTGCAAGTTTAAAACAGCAATTTTATTGTCATTTCTCATAAATCGCCGTTTCGCACGAAAGAAACATGAATTTATCAGTTTGAATAGTTGAAAACAGCGTTTTTCTATGTTTTTGCAAGTTTAAAACAGCAACTATATTGTCATTTCTCTTAAATCGCCGTTTCGCACGAAAGAAACATGAATTTGTCAGTTTCAATAGTTCAAAACAGCGTTTTTCTATGTTTTTGCAAGTTTAAAACAGCAATTTTATCGTCATTTCTCATAAATCGCCGTTTCGCACGAAAGAAACATGAATTTGTCAGTTTGAATACAGCGTTTTTCTATGTTTTTGCGAGTTTAAAACAGCAATTTGATCGTCATTTCTCATAAATCGCCGTTTCACAAGAAAGAAACATGAATTTGTCAGTTTGAATAGTTCAAAACAGGGTTTTCTATGTTTTTTCAAGTTTAAAACAGCAATTTTATCGTCATTTCTCATAAATCGCCGTTTCGCACGAAAGCAACATGAATTTGTCAGTTTGAATAGTTCAAAACAGCGTTTTTCTATGTTTTTGCAAGTTTAAAACAGCAATTTTATCGTCATTTCTCATAAATCGCCGTTTCGCACGAAAGAAACATGAATTTGTCAGTTTGAATAGTTCAAAACAGCGTTTTTCTATGTTTTTGCAAGTTTAAAACAGCAATTTTATCGTCATTTATCATAAATCGCCGTTTCGCACGAAAGAAACATGAATTTGTCAGTTTGAATAGTTCAAAACAGCGTTTTTCTATGTTTTTGCAAGTTTAAAACAGCAATTTTATCGTCTTTTCTCATAAATCGCCGTTTCACACGAAAGAAACATGAATTTGTCAGTTTGAATAGTTAAAAACAGCGTTTTTCTATGTTTTTGCAAGTTTAAAACAGCAATTTTATCGTGATTTCACAAAAGTCCACCGTTGCGAACGTAAGAAACATGAATTTATCAGTTTGAATAGTTGAAAACAGCGTTTTTCTATGTTTTTGCAAGTTAGTTAGTTAGTTAACTAGCGTCGACCCCGCCTACGGCGGGGGTCTCAGCTAGGGCTCCGCAATCTCTGAAAATCTCACAAAATTTATGTATATAATAATATAATATGCGAAAGGTGATCAGTATTGTATAGAGGTTCGACCTAATTTGTAGGTCGAATCCCTACGCTCCTCGACCTTAAAGAAAATTTCAACTTAATTTAGGGTCCAACTAAAAGTATGGGATAATAGTGCTTTATTAATATCTCATATGAGATCATGCAATTGATGAAGAAAGGTCATCACTTCGTTCCTCCCTTTCATGTAACTAAATTGGCGAAGAAAGCTCGTCACTTCGTTCCTCGCTTTCATGACATTAACATTGACGAATATCGTCACTTTGTTCTTCGCTTCCATGTCACTATGAGAATTTGCGTGTCTCCCATATTTTTCATTGCGGGAAGTTGTGTGTCTCCCATGTTTTTCATTGAGGGAAGTTATGTGTTTCCCATTGATGGAAGTTTTGTGTTTACCACTGAAGAAAATTGCTTATTTTACCTTTATGGAAAGTTGAGTGATTTCCAAAGAGGGAAGTTGTGTGTTTTCTATCGAAGGAATTTGTGTATATTGCATTGAGGGAAGTTATGTGTTTACCATGGTAAAAAGTTGTATGATTTCCATTGAGGGAAGTTGTGTGCTTTCCATTAAGGGAAGTTATGTGTTTTCCATTGAGGAAAGTTGTGTGATTAGCACTAAAGAAAATTGCGTATTGGACATTTGAGTGATTTCCATAGAGGGAAGTGGCGTGTTTTTTATTGAATACCCTATAAGTTAGCTTTCTAGTAATTTCTACAAAAACAATTGCCGATCGCAATCATTTGTGATAATGAATGTTCTTCACTAACATTCCTCAACTTACTGCTCCAAAAACATTTCATTTAAAATCTCACAAGTCAGGTTCCTATATAACAAAAAAAAAATACAATTGCCGATCGTAACGATTTGGAATAAAAAAATTCGTCACTGCTGTCCTTCATTTCCTACCATTTCTATGAAAACAATTGATAATCGTAAAGATTTGTTTTAAGGTTGGGTCATCACTACGTTCTTTAACTTCTCACTTTTATAAAATTTAATTTGCTACCCTACAAGTCAGGTTTCCATGAATTTTTAGAAAAAACAATTGCCCATCGTATTCCATTTCATTTACTTTTAAGAAAAAAAAAATTAATATCAGTCGGTCCATATTTTTGACAATTCATTAGAACATGTCTATTCAAGACTTTTCATTTGATACCAAACACGATATATTTTTGATGACTTTTAGATAAACAATCAACAATCGGTCAACTTCCAATTTTTTATATAATCATTTATCTCGTCTCTTCGAGACATTTCTATTGATACCCTATAAATGATTAAAAAAAATTAATCAAACAAAGTTTACATTAATAATTGATCATGTAATAAAGACTTCTGTCAATCTGACACTTCTATTGTCATTTAGTCATTTTAAAAGTATCTACAGTCAATAATAATTTGCATCCTACATTAGCTTTATAATTCGCGGTTTTACTTTGTTTTACTAAATTTAATCGTGTAACACCCACTTTTCTCAGGACGTCAATATACAATCAAAGCCAAAAATTTTTTTCAACTTTTAAAAATTTTTTAAATTAGCGTTTCAAAAATTTGCAAAATATCAAACACGTTTGTTCATTTATTCTAAACACAGATAAATTTACAAAACTTCTCCAACTTGTCTACAATTAATGTAATTTTATATTTAAAATTTGAAACTGAACTGTCAAAAATGACAAGTTGTCATAGACGTTCATCTTAAAAATTCCACGGCCACCACACTCTTAGTTGATTTTGGTCCAAAAATGCATGTTTTTTCAAGATTTCTTGCACATCATGTGTAGAAAAATGTGATTTCATAAAAAAAACACGTAGTACTAATCAAACTCTAAATATCTATGAAGGTTTCACTAAAATCTATGAATCCTTGTAGGCTCTAGCATTGGAATGTTGGAACCGACCGTTAAAATCGATGGGAAAGGCCGTGAATTTAACTTTTAAATTTTCGCGCACATCATGCATAGGAAAAATTTGAATTTATAAAAAGCACGTAGCCTTGATTAAACTCTACATGTCTGTGAAGGTTTCACTCAAATCCGTCAATCCATCTAGGCTCTAGAAATTGGCAAAATTGCGTGATGAATCTATATATACCGAATTATACCAAATAGTATATGGATTTATTTATTCATGCCTTTCGGCCTAGAATCTATACAAATTTTACATCTTATTTCTATGGTGATTACATTATATAAGTTAACTAAAAAAAAAAAAAAAAACAAACTATATTAAACGTTTTCTTCTTTCTAAAATTTTTTCCATCCAGTCTTTTCCTGTTCTTAGGTCATTTAGTAAGTAAATTTCATCTCTTCTTTCTCTTTTCGTCTCTCTACAATAAAGTCTTAAATATTCCAAAGATTCCTCTTCTCTGCCGCATAATCTACATCTCTTTTCTTCTGCTGACAACCAGTACATGTTACTTCTTTCCTCATTGCCGCATCTAAATCGAGCTATTGTAGTGACATTTATGACTTTTTATAAATATCTTGGAATCTGTAAAGTCTGTAAATTCTTGTATCGTGGGTTATATTTGGTTACTTGAATTTTGTTGAACTGTTCTTGCTTTTGTATGTCTCTGTCTCTGTTTGTCAATGTTTCTATTACAGTTTCTTCATTTTGTCTCTTTCTCTCTATTGCTAAGACTGACAATCCATTTCTTTCATAATATGCTTTTCTAGTTATTCCCCATTTCGTGAGTTTGGATTTTTCTTCATTTGAACGTTTTATTGACTTCCAGCATTCCTGTAGTAAAGTGTTTTCCGAAACTCTCACTCTTTCCTCGTACTTAACGGCTCTCTTTCCTGTTTCTATTCTTAATTTATCTATTTTCATTTCTTCCAGTGCTATGTAGCTAGGAGTACATTTATCTAACCCCAATATCCATTTTATGTATCTGATTTGAATGTCTTCGATTATTTGTTTCTCTTCCCATCCGTATATCTCCGCACCATACATCAGAATACTTTTGACTATACTTTCGAACATCATCCACCTTACTCTAATATTCTTTTTAAATTTTCTTTCTCCGATACTCCATACTTGTTTTGTCGCTATTAATGCCTTTTTCTTTATTCTCTCCAGATGTTTATTGTGATAATTATTTCTTTGGAATGTGAACCCTAGATATGTAAATTCTTTTACTTCTTCTATTTGTTGTCCGTCCCATTTAAATACTTCTTTTGTCTCTCTTCCTCCTCCTTTCTTGAATTTCATTACTTTTGACTTCTCTACATTGAGTGTTAGTTTTTTCCTTTTTAAATATTGTTGTAGTCGCCTAAACATTGCTTTCATTCCTTCTGCATCTTTTGCTACCACTGCTACGTCATCAGCATATGCCAGTGACCAGATTTTCTTCTTCCCTATGACTATGCCCCCTGTTTGTTCCTTACTTAAATATTCCTCCATGTCTGCTATATACAAAGCAAACAGCGTGGGGCTTAAAGGGCAGCCTTGACGTAACCCTTTATCCGTCCAGAATTCTTCCGAGGTTTCATTGTTCACTTTAACGATGGAGACTGTTTCCCTATACATACTTTCTATATTTGTTAGCAACTGCTCATCTATGTTCATTTTCCTTAAAACTTGATATAATTGCTTACGGTCTACATTATCGAACGCTGCTTTTAAATCAACAAAGAATGTGAATAGTTTCCCTCTTTCTTTTAGTAGTTCGTTTTCAATTAACTGATTTAGAATATAAATATTATCTATTGTTCTTCTTCCTTTTTGGAATCCTGCTTGGTTCTCAGGTATCAATTTTTTTGCCAGAATTTCCTCTTCTAGTTTTTCTTGTAGTAACATCGCATATATCTTAAAGGCCGTGTCTAATAAGGTTATACCTCTATAATTTTCGATTTTATCTTTGTCCCCTTTTTTAAATATAGGATATATAATTCCTTTTCTCCAGCGTGTTGGAAACTTTGCGGTTGTCCATACTTTATTTATAATTTCCTTTATTCTTTCTGTTATCTTTTCATTGCCATAAATCCACGCTTCGTTCAGTACGTAATCTTCGCCAGTCGCTTTTTTCTTTTTAAGTTTTTTAATCTGCCTGTTTATGTCTTCTGTAGTTATCAAATTATTAAATGTTTGTAGTTGATGTGTGCATTGTTCATTAATTTTCTTGTCTTTTCCATCCAGTAATTTGCAGAAATACTCTTTCCACTCGTTGACAGTGAACTTGTTTGAAGTAATATTTTTTTGGTGTCTCTCTTTGCTTATGAATTTCCAAGCTTCATTTTCTGTTTTTATGTTTTTTATTAACTCTTCTGTTTCTTTCTTTTTTTCCTCCTTTCTTTTATAACACAGTTCTTTATATTCTTTTAGTTCTTTCTTATATTCCTCTTCATTTATTTCATTATTGCTCCAAAGCTTTCGTTTGTTTCTTACTATTATTTTCTTCGCTTTACAACTTTTGTCCCACCAATCGTTTCTGTATATGTTGTCTGTACTTATTGTAGTTTCTTTTTTCTGCATTGCGTTATTTATTTTCTCAATTATTTCGTCTAAGTCCGTATTAAGTTCTTTATCCGAGAAGGTGATATCCTTGATGTTGTTTGTGTAAATTTCTATTTCTTTTTCGCCCCATAATGTCCTTTCTATTTTAATGCACTCTTTTTGTGTTGTTTTATTTATTTGTTCTTGTAAATGTAGGCATAACAGCTGGTGATCTGATTCTACTGTATTTATGACTTCCATTTTTCTAACTTTTACCCAACTCTCTTGGTTAGTTATTATAAAATCAATCACACTTCTCTCACCTCTTTTCCCGATGTAAGTATATTCTCCTTCTTCATCTCCTGGAGTGTTACCATTTAGTATATTCCACGCATTTTCTTCGCATGCATGTAACAGTTCTCTACCTTCTTTATTTATTGTCTTGTCTTTTGACTTTCGTGACCACTGATTCCCTGTTACTACATCTACAAGCCCACCTTCTTCTCCTATTCTTGCGTTGAAATCCCCTCCTATTACTAGCATGTTTTCTGTTGTGCAATCTATTTTATTCTGAATTTCTTCTATAATATTTTTTAATCTATTATTGTTATAAACTGTCAGAATTTGCCAAACGCTGTTATTGATTTTGACTTGTCTTTCTTGTACATTTTCTTCAAATAAGTAATCTAGTTCTATTTCTTGTAATGTTTTCTTAACTCCAGTTAAAATGCCTCCTTTTGCTCGACCTTTTTTGTTTTGTCTTTTTGCATATATAACCTTCCAATTGAATAAGTTAGATAGCATTCTTTCCCATTTTATCCAATCCTTTTCTTCAATCCATGTTTCTGTTAAACCTATTATATCATATTTATTAATTTCATCCGAAAAATCTTTATTTTTATTTTTCAGCCCTGCGATATTCCAGTATCCTATTTTGATATCCGAATTTTTCATAGGTATTTTTAGTTTTTTGATTGTATGTCTTGCGTCTCATCATTCCAGTCGTACCATGTTTGATTTATTTTTATTTTTCTATAGCCCACTTTTGCCATTTTATTTGCTTCCTTTTCCCTTTTTGCTATTGCTAATAGCTGCTTTTGTATATTCTGTTCTCTTTCCGTAAGTTCGCTGTCTATATATATTCTTGTTCCTCTAAGTTTTGATTTGTTTTTTAATATCTATTTTATTTTCGAAAGAATCTACAGTTGCTATAATGGATTGTTTATTCTCTTGTTTGCCTATCTTATACGAGTTGGTGATTCTTGTTTTTATACCAATTTTTGACTCTATAAATTGTTCGACTTCTTCCGTTGAGCCTGTTTTTATATCTGTTCCTTTAATTATAATGTTATTTTTTCTCATTTTCTTTTCGATCTTGTCATTATTTACTTCCATGTTTAGAATTTTTTGTTTTAAACTTTGTATTTCTTGTTCTTGCTCGCGTTCTCTGGCTTTTAGCTCTTCCATTTCCTTTTTCAAATCCTTTAAACCCGTTTCCCACTTATCTCTAAGGATATTTATTTCCCTTTTTAGGTCTCTATTTGATTCCTCTATTTTAGTTTTAATCTCTTTAGAATCCATCATCATGTCTTTCAACATCTCGAATATGTCGTCTTGTGAAATCGCCGTTTCGCACGAAAGAAACATGAATTTGTCAGTTTGAATAGTTCAAAACAGCGTTTTTCTATGTTTTTTCAAGTTTAAAACAGAAATTTTAGAGTCATTTCTCATAAATCGCCGTTTCACACGAAAGAAACATGAATTTGTCAGTTTGAATAGTTCAAAACAGCGTTTTCTATGTTTTTTCAAGTTTAAAATAGCAATTTTATCGTCATTTCTCATAAATCGCCGTTTCGCACGAAAAAAAACATGAATTTGTCAGTTTGAATAGTTCAAAACAGCGTTTTTCTATGTTTTTGCAAGTTTAAAACAGCAATTTTATCGTCATTTCTCATAAAGCGCCGTTTCGCACGAAAGAAACATGAATTTATCAGTTTGAATAGTTGAAAACAGCGTTTTTCTATGTTTTTGCAAGTTTAAAACAGCAATTTTATCGTCATTTCCCATAAATCGCCGTTTCGCACAAAAGAAACATGAATTTATCAGTTTGAATAGTTGAAAAAAGCGTTTATCTATGTTTTTGCAAGTTTCAAACAGCAATTTTATCGTCATTTCTCATAAATCGCCGTTTCGCACGAAATAAACAAGAATTTGTCAGTTTGAATAGTTCAAAACAGCGTTTTTCTAAGTTTTTGCAATTTTAAAACAGCAATTTTATCGTCATTTCTCATAAATCGCCGTTTCGCACGAAAGAAACATTAATTTGTCAGTTTGGATAGTTCAAAACTGCGTTTTCTATGTTTTTGCAAGTTTAAAACAGCATTTTAAATACGTAAGTTTAGATTGTTGAAAACAGCGTATTTTGCTAGTTTAAAACAGCAGTTTTATCGTGATTTCACAAAAATCCACCGTTTCGAAGGAAAGAAACATGAATTTATCTGTTTGAATAGTTGAAAACAGCGTTTTATCGTGATTTCATAAAAATTCGCAGTTTCCAACAAAATAAATTTATCAGTTTGATTAGTTGAAAACAGCGTTTTTTATGTTTTTACAAGTTTAAAACAGCAATTTGAATCTCATAATTCGCCGTTTCGCACGAAAGAAACATTTCACCCAATCCAAACACCACAAACACCAAACCTAAAACCCCGAACTCCAATCCCCAAATTCAAACCCCAACCCTCAACCCCAAACCTCAATCCTCGAACCCCAAACCTCAAACTTCGAACCCCAAATCCCTAACCTCAAACCCCAAACCTCAACCCCAAACCTCAACCCCAAATTTCAACCCCAAACCTCAACCCCAAACCTCAACCCCAAACCTCAACCCTAATCCTCAACCCCAAACCCCAAAACTCGAACCCCCAACCCCAAACCTCAAACCCCAAACCTCAAACTTAAAACCCCAAATCCCTAACCTCAAACCCCAAACCTCAACCCCAAACCTCAACCCCAAACCTCAACCCCAAACCTCAACCCCAAACCTCAACTCCAAACCTCAACCCCAAACCTCAACCCTAAACCTCAACCCCAAACCTCAACCCCAAACCCCAAAACTCGAAACCCCAACCCCAAACCTTAAACCCCAAACCTCAACCCCAAACCTTAAACCTCGAACCCCAAACCTCAAACCTCGAACCACAAACCCCAAACCTCAAACATTGAACCCCAACCCCAAACCTCAAACCGCGAACCCCAAACCTCAAACACCGAACCCCTACCCCAAACCTCAAACCGCGGCCCCAAACCTCAAACCCCAAACCTCAACCCCAAACATCAAACCTCGAACCCCAAACCACAAAACAGAATTTGTCAGTTTGGATAGTTCAAAACAGCGTTTTTCTATGTTTTTGCAAGTTTAAAACAGCAATTTTATCGTCATTTCTCATAAATCGCCGTTTCGCACGAAAGAAACATGAATTTGTCAGTTTAAATAGTTCAAAACAGCGTTTTTCTATGTTTTTGCAAGTTTAAAACAGCAATTTTATCGTCATTTCTCATAAATCGCCGTTTCACACGAAAGAAACATGAATTTGTCAGTTTGAATAGTTAAAAACAGCGTTTTTCTATGTTTTTGCAAGTTTAAAACAGCAATTTTATCGTGATTTCACAAAAATCCACCGTTTCGAACGTAAGAAACATGAATTTATCAGTTTGAATAGTTGAAAACAGCGTTTTTCTATGTTTTTGCAAGTTTAAAACAGCAATTTTATCGTCATTTCTCATAAATCGCAGTTTCGCACGAAAGAAACATGAATTTGTCAGTTTGAATAGTTAAAAACATCGTTTTTCTATGTTTTTGCAAGTTAAAACAGCAATTTGATCGTCATTTCTCATAAATCGCCGTTTCACAAGAAAGAAACATGAATTTGTCAGTTTGAATAGTTCAAAACAGCGTTTTCTATGTTTTTTCAAGTTTAAAACAGCAATTTTATCGTCATTTCTCATAAATCGCCGTTTCGCACGAAAGCAACATGAATTTGTCAGTTTGAATAGTTCAAAACAGCGTTTTTCTATGTTTTCGCAAGTTTAAAACAGCAATTTTATCGTCATTTCTCTTAAATCGCCGTTTCGCACGAAAGAAACATGAATTTGTCAGTTTGAATAGTTCAAAACAGCGTTTTTCTATGTTTTTGCAAGTTTAAAACAGCAATTTTATCGTCATTTCTCATAAATCGCCGTTTCGCACGAAAGAAACATGAATTTGTCAGTTTGAATAGTTCAAAACAGCGTTTTTGTATGTTTTTGCATGTTTAAAACAGCAATTTTATCGTCATTTCTCATAAATCGCCGTTTCACACGAAAGAAACATGAAATTGTCAGTTTGAATAGTTCAAAACAGCGTTTTTCTATGTTTTTGCAAGTTTAAAACAGCAATTTTATCGTCTATCTCATAAATCGCCGTTTCGCACGGAAGAAATATGAATTTGTCAGTTTGAATAGTTGAAAACAGCGTTTTTCAATGTTTTTGCAAGTTTAAAACAGCAATTTTATCGTGATTTCACAAAAATCCACCGTTTCGAACTTAAGAAACATGAACTTATCAGTTTGAATAGTTGAAACCAGCGTTTTTCTATGTTTTTGCAAGTTAAAAACAGCAATTTTATCGTCATTTCCCATAAATCGCCGTTTCGCACGAAAGAAACATGAATTTGTCAGTTTGAATAGTTCAAAACAGCGGTTTTCTATGTTTTTGCAAGTTTAAAACAGCAATTTTATCGTCATTTCTCATAAATTGCCGTTTCACACGAAAGAAACATGAATTTGTCAGTTTGAATAGTTCAAAACAGCGTTTTTCTATGTTTTTGCAAGTTTAATTTTATCGTCATTTCTCATAAAGCGCCGTTTCGCACGAAAGCAACATGAATTTATCAGTTTGAATAGTTGAAAACAGTGTTTTTCTATGTTTTTGCAAGTTTAAAACAGCAATTTTATCGTCATTTCTCATAAATCGCCGTTTCGCACGAAAGAAACATGAATTTATCAGTTTGAATAGTTGAAAAAAGCGTTTTTCTATGTTTTTGCAAGTTTCAAACAGCTATTTTATCGTCATTTCTCATAAATCGCCGTTTCGCACGAAAGAAACATGAATTTGTCAGTTTGAATAGTTCAAAACAGCGTTTTTCTAAGTTTTTGCAAGTTTAAAACAGCAATTTTATCGTCATTTCTCATAAATCGCCGTTTCGCACGAAAGAAACATGAATTTGTCAGTTTGAATAGTTCAAAACAGCGTTTTTGTATGTTTTTGCATGTTTAAAACAGCAATTTTATCGTCATTTCTCATAAATCGCCGTTTCACACGAAAGAAACATGAAATTGTCAGTTTGAATAGTTCAAAACAGCGTTTTTCTATGTTTTTGCAAGTTTAAAACAGCAATTTTATCGTCTATCTCATAAATCGCCGTTTCGCACGGAAGAAATATGAATTTGTCAGTTTGAATAGTTGAAAACAGCGTTTTTCAATGTTTTTGCAAGTTTAAAACAGCAATTTTATCGTGATTTCACAAAAATCCACCGTTTCGAACTTAAGAAACATGAACTTATCAGTTTGAATAGTTGAAACCAGCGTTTTTCTATGTTTTTGCAAGTTAAAAACAGCAATTTTATCGTCATTTCTCATAAATCGCCGTTTCGCACGAAAGAAACATGAATTTGTCAGTTTGAATAGTTCAAAACAGCGTTTTTCTATGTTTTTGCAAGTTTAAAACAGCAATTTTATCGTCATTTCTCATAAATTGCCGTTTCACACGAAAGAAACATGAATTTGTCAGTTTGAATAGTTCAAAACAGCGTTTTTCTATGTTTTTGCAAGTTTAATTTTATCGTCATTTCTCATAAAGCGCCGTTTCGCACGAAAGCAACATGAATTTATCAGTTTGAATAGTTGAAAACAGTGTTTTTCTATGTTTTTGCAAGTTTAAAACAGCAATTTTATCGTCATTTCTCATAAATCGCCGTTTCGCACAAAAGAAACATGAATTTATCAGTTT
The DNA here is from genome assembly GCA_963942605.1 of Poecilus cupreus. NCBI lineage: Eukaryota > Metazoa > Arthropoda > Insecta > Coleoptera > Carabidae > Poecilus > Poecilus cupreus. Next base: position 63,695 of record CAWWDY010001435.1, on the reverse strand, counting down.
GAATAGTTGAAAAAAGCGTTTTTCTATGTTTTTGCAAGTTTCAAACAGCTATTTTATCGTCATTTCTCATAAATCGCCGTTTCGCACGAAAGAAACATGAATTTGTCAGTTTGAATAGTTCAAAACAGCGTTTTTCTAAGTTTTTGCAAGTTTAAAACAGCAATTTTATCGTCATTTCTCATAAATCGCCGTTTCGCACGAAAGAAACATGAATTTGTCAGTTTGGATAGTTCAAAACTGCGTTTTCTATGTTTTTGCAAGTTTAAAACAGCATTTTAAATACGTCAGTTTAGATTGTTGAAAACAGCGTATTTTGCTAGTTTAAAACAGCAGTTTTATCGTGATATCACAAAAATCCACCGTTTCGAAGTAAAGAAACATGAATTTATCTGTTTGAATAGTTGAAAACAGCGTTTTATCGTGATTTCACAAAAATCCGCAGTTTCCAACAAAATAAATTCATTAGTTTGATTAGTTGAAAACAGCGCCTTTTATGTTTTTACAAGTTTAAAACAGCAATTTGAATCTCATAATTCGCCGTTTCGCACGAAAGAAACATTTCACCCAATCCAAACACCACAAACACCAAACCTAAAACCCCGAACCCCAATCCCCAAATTCAAACCCCAACCCTCAACCCCAAACCTCAATCTTCGAACCCCAAACCTCAACTTCGAACCCCAAATCCCTAACCTCAAACCCCAAACCTCAACCCCAAACCTCAACCCCAAATTTCAACCCAAAACCTCAACCCCAAACCTCAACCCCAAACCTCAACACCAAACCTCAACCCCAAACCTCAACCCCAAACCCCAAAACTCGAACCCCCAACCCCAAACCTCAAACCCCAAACCTCAAACTTCGAACCCCAAATCCCTAACCTCAAACCCCAACCCTCAACCCCAAACCTCAATCCTCGAACCCCAAACCTCAAACTTCGAACCCCAAATCCCTAACCTCAAACCCCAAACCTAAACCCCAAACCTCAACCCCAAACCTCAACCCCAAACCTCAACCCCAAACCTCAACTCCAAACCTCAACCCCAAACCTCAACCCTAAACCTCAACCCCAAACCTCAACCCCAAACCCCAAAACTCGAAACCCCAACCCCAAACCTTAAACCCCAAACCTCAACCCCAAACCTTAAACCTCGAACCCCAAACCTCAAACCTCGAACCACAAACCCCAAACCACAAACATTGAACCCCAAACCACAAAACAGAATTTGTCAGTTTGGATAGTTCAAAACAGCGTTTTTCTATGTTTTTGCAAGTTTAAAACAGCAATTTTATCGTCATTTCTCATAAATCGCCGTTTCGCACGAAAGAAACATGAATTTGTCAGTTTAAATAGTTCAAAACAGCGTTTTTCTATGTTTTTGCAAGTTTAAAACAGCAATTTTATCGTCATTTCTCATAAATCACCGTTTCACACGAAAGAAACATGAATTTGTCAGTTTGAATAGTTAAAAACAGCGTTTTTCTATGTTTTTGCAAGTTTAAAACAGCAATTTTATCGTGATTTCACAAAAATCAACCGTTTCGAACGTAAGAAACATGAATTTATCAGTTTGAATAGTTGAAAACAGCGTTTTTCTATGTAATTGCAAGTTTAAAACAGCAATTTTATCGTCATTTCTCATAAATCGCCGTTTCGCACGAAAGAAACATGAATTTATCAGTTTGAATAGTTGAAAAAAGCGTTTTTCTATGTTTTTGCAAGTTTCAAACAGCTATTTTATCGTCATTTCTCATAAATCGCCGTTTCGCACGAAAGAAACATGAATTTGTCAGTTTGAATAGTTCAAAACAGCGTTTTTCTAAGTTTTTGCAAGTTTAAAACAGCAATTTTATCGTCATTTCTCATAAATCGCCGTTTCGCACGAAAGAAACATGAATTTGGCAGTTTGGATAGTTCAAAACTGCGTTTTCTATGTTTTTGCAAGTTTAAAACAGCATTTTAAATACGTCAGTTTAGATTGTTGAAAACAGCGTATTTTGCTAGTTTAAAACAGCAGTTTTATCGTGATTTCACAAAAATCCACCGTTTCGAAGGAAAGAAACATGAATTTATCTGTTTGAATAGTTGAAAACAGCGTTTTATCGTGATTTCACAAAAATCCGCAGTTTCCAACAAAATAAATTCATTAGTTTGATTAGTTGAAAACAGCATTTTTTATGTTTTTACAAGTTTAAAACAGCAATTTGAATCTCATAATTCGCCGTTTCGCACGAAAGAAACATTTCACCCAATCCAAACACCACAAACACCAAACCTAAAACCCCGAACCCCAATCCCCAAATTCAAACCCCAACCCTCAACCCCAAACCTCAATCTTCGAACCCCAAACCTCAACTTCGAACCCCAAATCCCTAACCTCAAACCCCAAACCTCAACCCCAAACCTCAACCCCAAATTTCAACCCAAAACCTCAACCGCAAACCTCAACCCCAAACCTCAACACCAAACCTCAACCCCAAACCTCAACCCCAAACCCCAAAACTCGAACCCCCAACCCCAAACCTCAAACCCCAAACCTCAAACTTCGAACCCCAAATCCCTAACCTCAAACCCCAACCCTCAACCCCAAACCTCAATCCTCGAACCCCAAACCTCAAACTTCGAACCCCAAATCCCTAACCTCAAACCCCAAACCTCAACCCCAAACCTCAACCCCAAACCTCAAACCTTGAACCCCAAACCTCAAACCTCGAACCCCAAACCCCAAACCTCAAACACCGAACCCCAACCCCAAACCTCAAACCGCGAACCCCAAACCTCAAACACCGAACCCCAACCCCAAACCTCAAAAAGCGTACCCCAAACCACAAACCCCAAAACTCAACCCCAAACATCAAACCTCGAACCCCAAACCACAAAACAGAATTTGTCAGTTTGGATAGTTCAAAACAGCGTTTTCTATGTTTTTGCAAGTTTAAAACAGCAATTTTATCGTCATTTCTCATAAATCGCCGTTTCGCACGAAAGATACATGAATTTGTCAGTTTGAATAGTTCAAAACAGCGTTTTTCTATGTTTTGGCAAGTTTAAAACAGCAATTTTATCGTCATTTCTCATAAATCGCCGTTTCGCACGAAAGAAACATGAATTTGTCAGTTTGAATAGTTGAAAACAGCGTTTTTCTGTGTTTTTGCAAGTTTAAAACAGCAATTTTATCGTCATTTCTCTTAAATCGCCGTTTTACACGAAAGAAACATGAATTTGTCAGTTTGAATAGTTAAAAACAGCGTTTTTCTATGTTTTTGCAAGTTTAAAACAGCAATTTTATCGTGATTTCACAAAAATCCATCGTTTCGAACGTTAGAAACATGAATTTATCAGTTTGAATAATTGAAAACAGCGTTTTTCTATGTTTTTGCAAGTTTAAAACAGCAATTTTATCGTCATTTCTCATAAATCGCCGTTTCGCACGAAAGAAACATGAATTTGTCAGTTTAAATAGTTCAAAACAGCGTTTTTCTATGTTTTTGCAAGTTTAAAACAGCAATTTTATCGTCATTTCTCATAAATCGCCGTTTCACACAAAAGAAACATGAATTTGTCAGTTTGAATAGTTAAAAACAGCGTTTTTCTATGTTTTTGCAAGTTTAAAACAGCAATTTTATCGTGATTTCACAAAAATCCACCGTTTCACACGTAAGAAACATGAATTTATCAGTTTGAATAGTTGAAAACAGCGTTTTTCTATGTTTTTGCAAGTTTAAAACAGCAATTTTATAGTCATTTCTCATAAATCGCAGTTTCGCACGAAAGAAACATGAATTTGTCAGTTTGAATAGTTAAAAACATCGTTTTTCTATGTTTTTGCAAGTTTAAAACAGCAATTTGATCGTCATTTCTCATAAATCGCCGTTTCACAAGAAAGAAACATGAATTTGTCAGTTTGAATAGTTCAAAACAGCGTTTTCTATGTTTTTTCAAGTTTAAAACAGCAATTTTATCGTCATTTCTCATAAATCGCCGTTTCGCACGAAAGCAACATGAATTTGTCAGTTTGAATAGTTCAAAACAGCGTTTTTCTATGTTTTTGCAAGTTTAAAACAGCAATTTTATCGTCATTTCTCTTAAATCGCCGTTTCGCACGAAAGAAACATGAATTTGTCAGTTTGAATAGTTCAAAACAGCGTTTTTCTATGTTTTTGCAAGTTTAAAACAGCAATTTTATCGTCATTTCTCATAAATCGCCGTTTCGCACGAAAGAAACATGAATTTGTCAGTTTGAATAGTTCAAAACAGCGTTTTTGTATGTTTTTGCATGTTTAAAACAGCATCTTTATCGTCATTTCTCATAAATCGCCGTTTCACACGAAAGAAACATGAAATTGTCAGTTTGAATAGTTCAAAACAGCGTTTTTCTATGTTTTTGCAAGTTTAAAACAGCAATTTTATCGTCTATCTCATAAATCGCCGTTTCGCATGGAAGAAATATGAATTTGTCAGTTTGAATAGTTGAAAACAGCGATATTCAATGTTTTTGCAAGTTTAAAACAGCAATTTTATCGTGATTTCACAAAAATCCACCGTTTCGAACTTAAGAAACATGAACTTATCAGTTTGAATAGTTGAAAACAGCGTTTTTCTATGTTTTTGCAAGTTAAAAACAGCAATTTTATCGTCATTTCTCATAAATCGCCGTTTCGCACGAAAGAAACATGAATTTGTCAGTTTGAATAGTTCAAAACACCGTTTTTTTATGTTTTTGCAAGTTTAAAACAGCAATTTTATCGTGATTTCACAAAAATCCACCGTTTCGAACGTAAGAAACATGAATTTATCAGTTTGAATAGTTGAAAACAGCGTTTTTCTATGTTCTTGCAAGTTTAAAACAGCAATTTTATCGTCATTTCTCATAAATCGCAGTTTCGCACGAAAGAAACATGAATTTGTCAGTTTGAATAGTTAAAAACATCGTTTTTCTATGTTTTTGCAAGTTTAAAACAGCAATTTGATCGTCATTTCTCATAAATCGCAGTTTCGCACGAAAGAAACATGAATTTGTCAGTTTGAATAGTTAAAAACATCGTTTTTCTATGTTTTTGCAAGTTTAAAACAGCAATTTGATCGTCATTTCTCATAAATCGCCGTTTCACAAGAAAGAAACATGAATTTGTCAGTTTGAATAGTTCAAAACAGCGTTTTCTATGTTTTTGCAAGTTTAAAACAGCAATTTTATCGTGATTTCACAAAAATCCACCGTTTCGAACTTAAGAAATATGAACTTATCAGTTTGAATAGTTGAAAACAGCGTTTTTTCTATGTTTTTGCAAGTTAAAAACAGCAATTTTATCGTCATTTCTCATAAATCGCCGTTTCGCACGAAAGAAACATGAATTTATCAGTTTGAATAGTTGAAAAAAGCGTTTTTCTATGTTTTTGCAAGTTTCAAACAGCTATTTTATCGTCATTTCTCATAAATCGCCGTTTCGCACGAAAGAAACATGAATTTGTCAGTTTGAATAGTTCAAAACAGCGTTTTTCTAAGTTTTTGCAAGTTTAAAACAGCATTTTTATCGTCATTTCTCATAAATCGCCGTTTCGCACGAAAGAAACATGAATTTGTCAGTTTGGATAGTTCAAAACTGCGTTTTCTATGTTTTTGCAAGTTTAAAACAGCATTTTAAATACGTCAGTTTAGATTGTTGAAAACAGCGTATTTTGCTAGTTTAAAACAGCAGTTTTATCGTGATTTCACAAAAATCCACCGTTTCGAAGGAAAGAAACATGAATTTATCTGTTTGAATAGTTGAAAACAGCGTTTTATCGTTATTTCACAAAAATCCGCAGTTTCCAGCAAAATAAATTCATTAGTTTGATTAGTTGAAAACAGCGTTTTTTATGTTTTTACAAGTTTAAAACAGCAATTTGAATCTCATAATTCGCCGTTTCGCACGAAAGAAACATTTCACCCAATCCAAACACCACAAACACCAAACCTAAAACCCCGAACCCCAATCCCCAAATTCAAACCCCAACCCTCAACCCCAAACCTCAATCTTCGAACCCCAAACCTCAACTTCGAACCCCAAATCCCTAACCTCAAACCCCAAACCTCAACCCCAAACCCCAACCCCAAATTTCAACCCAAAACCTCAACCGCAAACCTCAACCCCAAACCTCAACACCAAACCTCAACCCCAAACCTCAACCCCAAACCCCAAAACTCGAACCCCCAACCCCAAACCTCAAACCCCAAACCTCAAACTTCGAACCCCAAATCCCTAACCTCAAACCCCAACCCTCAACCCCAAACCTCAATCCTCGAACCCCAAACCTCAAACTTCGAACCCCAAATCCCTAACCTCAAACCCCAAACCTCAACCCCAAACCTCAACCCCAAACCTCAACCCCAAACCTCAACCCCAAACCTCAACTCCAAACCTCAACCCCAAACCTCAACCCTAAACCTCAACCCCAAACCTCAACCCCAAACCCCAAAACTCGAAACCCCAACCCCAAACCTTAAACCCCAAACCTCAACCCCAAACCTTAAACCTCGAACCCCAAACCTCAAACCTCGAACCACAAACCCCAAACCACAAACATTGAACCCCAACCCCAAACCTCAAACCGCGAACCCCAAACCTCAAACACCGAACCCCTACCCCAAACCTCAAACCGCGAACCCCAAACCTCAAACCCCAAACCTCAACCCCAAACATCAAACCTCGAACCCCAAACCACAAAACAGAATTTGTCAGTTTGGATAGTTCAAAACAGCGTTTTTCTATGTTTTTGCAAGTTTAAAACAGCAATTTTATCGTCATTTCTCATAAATCGCCGTTTCGCACGAAAGAAACATGAATTTGTCAGTTTAAATAGTTCAAAACAGCGTTTTTCTATGTTTTTGCAAGTTTAAAACAGCAATTTTATCGTCATTTCTCATAAATCGCCGTTTCACACGAAAGAAACATGAATTTGTCAGTTTGAATAGTTAAAAACAGCGTTTTTCTATGTTTTTGCAAGTTTAAAACAGCAATTTTATCGTGATTTCACAACAATCCACCGTTTCGAACGTAAGAAACATGAATTTATCAGTTTGAATAGTTGAAAACAGCGTTTTTCTATGTTCTTGCAAGTTTAAAACAGCAATTTTATCGTCATTTCTCATAAATCGCAGTTTCGCACGAAAGAAACATGAATTTGTCAGTTTGAATAGTTAAAAACATCGTTTTTCTATGTTTTTGCAAGTTTAAAACAGCAATTTGATCGTCATTTCTCATAAATCGCCGTTTCACAAGAAAGAAACATGAATTTGTCAGTTTGAATAGTTCAAAACAGCGTTTTCTATGTTTTTGCAAGTTTAAAACAGCAATTTTATCGTGATTTCACAAAAATCCACCGTTTCGAACTTAAGAAACATTAACTTATCAGTTTGAATAGTTGAAAACAGCGTTTTTCTATGTTTTTGCAAGTTAAAAACAGCAATTTTATCGTCATTTCTCATAAATCGCCGTTTCGCACGAAAGAAACATGAATTTATCAGTTTGAATAGTTGAAAAAAGCGTTTTTCTATGTTTTTGCAAGTTTCAAACAGCTATTTTATCGTCATTTCTCATAAATCGCCGTTTCGCACGAAAGAAACATGAATTTGTCAGTTTGAATAGTTCAAAACAGCGTTTTTCTAAGTTTTTGCAAGTTTAAAACAGCATTTTTATCGTCATTTCTCATAAATCGCCGTTTCGCACGAAAGAAACATGAATTTGTCAGTTTGGATAGTTCAAAACTGCGTTTTCTATGTTTTTGCAAGTTTAAAACAGCATTTTAAATACGTCAGTTTAGATTGTTGAAAACAGCGTATTTTGCTAGTTTAAAACAGCAGTTTTATCGTGATTTCACAAAAATCCACCGTTTCGAAGGAAAGAAACATGAATTTATCTGTTTGAATAGTTGAAAACAGCGTTTTATCGTTATTTCACAAAAATCCGCAGTTTCCAGCAAAATAAATTCATTAGTTTGATTAGTTGAAAACAGCGTTTTTTATGTTTTTACAAGTTTAAAACAGCAATTTGAATCTCATAATTCGCCGTTTCGCACGAAAGAAACATTTCACCCAATCCAAACACCACAAACACCAAACCTAAAACCCCGAACCCCAATCCCCAAATTCAAACCCCAACCCTCAACCCCAAACCTCAATCCTCGAACCCCAAACCTCAAACTTCGAACCCCAAATCCCTAACCTCAAACCCCAAACCTCAACCCCAAACCTCAACCCCAAACCTCAACCCAAACCTCAACCCCAAACCTCAACCCCAAACCTCAACTCCCAAACCTCAACCCCAAACCTCAACCCTAAACCTCAACCCCAAACCTCAACCCCAAACCCCAAAACTCGAACCCCCAACCCCAAACCTCAAACCCCAAACCTCAACCCCAAACCTCAAACCTTGAACCCCAAACCTCAAACCTCGAACCCCAAACCCCAAACCTCAAACACCGAACCCCAACCCCAAACCTCAAACCGCGAACCCCAAACCTCAAACACCGAACCCCAACCCCAAACCTCAAAAAGCGTACCCCAAACCACAAACCCCAAAACTCAACCCCAAACATCAAACCTCGAACCCCAAACCACAAAACAGAATTTGTCAGTTTGGATAGTTCAAAACAGCGTTTTCTATGTTTTTGCAAGTTTAAAACAGCAATTTTATCGTCATTTCTCATAAATCGCCGTTTCGCACGAAAGATACATGAATTTGTCAGTTTGAATAGTTCAAAACAGCGTTTTTCTATGTTTTGGCAAGTTTAAAACAGCAATTTTATCGTCATTTCTCATAAATCGCCGTTTCGCACGAAAGAAACATGAATTTGTCAGTTTGAATAGTTGAAAACAGCGTTTTTCTATGTTTTTGCAAGTTTAAAACAGCAATTTTATCGTCATTTCTCTTAAATCGCCGTTTTACACGAAAGAAACATGAATTTGTCAGTTTGAATAGTTAAAAACAGCGTTTTTCTATGTTTTTGCAAGTTTAAAACAGCAATTTTATCGTGATTTCACAAAAATCCATCGTTTCGAACGTTAGAAACATGAATTTATCAGTTTGAATAATTGAAAACAGCGTTTTTCTATGTTTTTGCAAGTTTAAAACAGCAATTTTATCGTCATTTCTCATAAATCGCCGTTTCGCACGAAAGAAACATGAATTTGTCAGTTTAAATAGTTCAAAACAGCGTTTTTCTATGTTTTTGCAAGTTTAAAACAGCAATTTTATCGTCATTTCTCATAAATCGCCGTTTCACACGAAAGAAACATGAATTTGTCAGTTTGAATAGTTAAAAACAGCGTTTTTCTATGTTTTTGCAAGTTTAAAACAGCAATTTTATCGTGATTTCACAAAAATCCACCGTTTCACACGTAAGAAACATGAATTTATCAGTTTGAATAGTTGAAAACAGCGTTTTTCTATGTTTTTGCAAGTTTAAAACAGCAATTTTATAGTCATTTCTCATAAATCGCAGTTTCGCACGAAAGAAACATGAATTTGTCAGTTTGAATAGTTAAAAACATCGTTTTTCTATGTTTTTGCAAGTTTAAAACAGCAATTTGATCGTCATTTCTCATAAATCGTCGTTTCACAAGAAAGAAACATGAATTTGTCAGTTTGAATAGTTCAAAACAGCGTTTTCTATGTTTTTTCAAGTTTAAAACAGCAATTTTATCGTCATTTCTCATAAATCGCCGTTTCGCACGAAAGCAACATGAATTTGTCAGTTTGAATAGTTCAAAACAGCGTTTTTCTATGTTTTTGCAAGTTTAAAACAGCAATTTTATCGTCATTTCTCTTAAATCGCCGTTTCGCACGAAAGAAACATGAATTTGTCAGTTTGAATAGTTCAAAACAGCGTTTTTCTATGTTTTTGCAAGTTTAAAACAGCAATTTTATCGTCATTTCTCATAAATCGCCGTTTCGCACGAAAGAAACATGAATTTGTCAGTTTGAATAGTTCAAAACAGCGTTTTTGTATGTTTTTGCATGTTTAAAACAGCATCTTTATCGTCATTTCTCATAAATCGCCGTTTCACACGAAAGAAACATGAAATTGTCAGTTTGAATAGTTCAAAACAGCGTTTTTCTATGTTTTTGCAAGTTTAAAACAGCAATTTTATCGTCTATCTCATAAATCGCCGTTTCGCACGGAAGAAATATGAATTTGTCAGTTTGAATAGTTGAAAACAGCGATATTCAATGTTTTTGCAAGTTTAAAACAGCAATTTTATCGTGATTTCACAAAAATCCACCGTTTCGAACTTAAGAAACATGAACTTATCAGTTTGAATAGTTGAAAACAGCGTTTTTCTATGTTTTTGCAAGTTAAAAACAGCAATTTTATCGTCATTTCTCATAAATCGCCGTTTCGCACGAAAGAAACATGAATTTGTCAGTTTGAATAGTTCAAAACACCGTTTTTTTATGTTTTTGCAAGTTTAAAAAGGCAATTTTATCGTCATTTCTCATAAATCGCCGTTTCGCACGGAAGAAACATGAATTTGTCAGTTTGAATAGTTGAAAACAACGTTTTTCAATGTTTTTGCAAGTTTAAAACAGCAATTTTATCGTCATTTCTCATAAATTGCCGTTTCAACGAAAGAAACATGAATTTGACAGTTTGAATAGTTCAAAACAGCGTTTTTCTATGTTTTTGCAAGTTTAAAACAGCAATTTTATCGTCATTTCTCATAAAGCGCCGTTTCGCACGAAAGCAACATGAATTTATCAGTTTGAATAGTTGAAAACAGTGTTTTTCTATGTTTTTGCAAGTTTAAAACAGCAATTTTATCGTCATTTCTCATAAATCGCCGTTTCGCACGAAAGAAACATGAATTTATCAGTTTGAATAGTTGAAAAAGCGTTTTTCTATGTTTTTGCAAGTTTCAAACAGCTATTTTATCGTCATTTCTCATAAATCGCCGTTTCGCACGAAAGAAACATGAATTTGTCAGCTTGAATAGTTCAAAACAGCGTTTTTGTAAGTTTTTGCAAGTTTAAAACAGCAATTTTATCGTCATTTCTCATAAATCGCCGTTTCGCACGAAAGAAACATGAATTTGTCAGTTTGGATAGTTCAAAACTGCGTTTTCTATGTTTTTGCAAGTTTAAAACAGCATTTTAAATACGTCAGTTTAGATTGTTGAAAACAGCGTATTTTGCTAGTTTAAAAAAGCAGTTTTATCGTGATTTCACAAAAATCCACCGTTTCGAAGGAAAGAAACATGAATTTATCTGTTTGAATAGTTGAAAACAGCATTTTATCGTGATTTCACAAAAATCCGCAGTTTCCAACAAAATAAATTCATTAGTTTGATTAGTTTAAAACAGCGTTTTTTATGTTTTTACAAGTTTAAAACAGCAATTTGAATCTCATAATTCGCCGTTTCGCACGAAAGAAACATTTCACCCAATCCAAACACCACAAACACCAAACCTAAAACCCCGAACCCCAATCCCCAAATTCAAACCCCAACCCTCAACCCCAAACCTCAATCCTCGAACCCCAAACCTCAAACTTCGAACCCCAAATCCCTAACCTCAAACCCCAAACCTCAACCCCAAACCTCAACCCCAAATTTCAACCCCAAACCTCAACCCCAAACCTCAACCCCAAACCTCAACACCAAACCTCAACCCCAAACCTCAACCTCAAACCCCAAAACTCGAACCCCCAACCCCAAACCTCAAACCCCAAACCTCAAACTTCGAACCCCAAATCCCTAACCTCAAACCCCAAACCTCAACCCCAAACCTCAACCCCAAACCTCAACCCCAAACCTCAACCCCAAAACTCAACTCCCAAAAATCAACCCCAAACCTCAACCCTAAACCTCAACCCCAAACCTCAACCCCAAACCCCAAAACTCGAACCCCCAACCCCAAACCTCAAACCCCAAACCTCAACCCCAAACCTCAAACCTCGAACCCCAAACCTCAAACCTCGAACCCCAAACCCCAAACCTCAAACACCGAACCCCAACCCCAAACCTCAAACCGCGAACCCCAAACCTCAAACACCGAACCCCAACCCCAAACCTCAAACCGCGAACCCCAAACCTCAAACCCCAAACCTCAACCCCAAACATCAAACCTCGAACCTCAAACCACAAAACAGAATTTGTCAGTTTGGATAGTTCAAAACAGCGTTTTCTATGTTTTTGCAAGTTTAAAACAGCAATTTTATCGTCATTTCTCATAAATCTCCGTTTCGCACGAAAGAAACATGAATTTGTCAGTTTGAATAGTTCAAAACAGCGTTTTTCTATGTTTTTGCAAGTTTAAAACAGCAATTTTATCGTCATTTCTCATAAATCGCCGTTTCGCACGAAAGAAACATGAATTTGTCAGTTTGAATAGTTCAAAACAGGGTTTTTCTATGTTTTTGCAAGTTTAAAACAGCAATTTTATCGTCATTTCTCATAAATCGCCGTTTCGCACGAAAGAAACATGAATTTGTCAGTTTGAATAGTTGAAAACAGCGTTTTTCTATGTTTTTGCAAGTTTAAAACAGCAATTTTATCGTCATTTCTCATAAATCGCCGTTTCACACGAAAGAAACATGAATTTGTCAGTTTGAATAGTTCAAAACAGCGTTTTTCTATGTTTTTGCAAGTTTAAAACAGCAATTTTATCGTCATTTCTCATAAATCGCCGTTTCGCACGAAAGAAACATGAATTTATCAGTTTGAATAGTTGAAAAAAGCGTTTTTCTATGTTTTTGCAAGTTTCAAACAGCTATTTTATCGTCATTTCTCATAAATCGCCGTTTCGCACGAAAGAAACATGAATTTGTCAGTTTGAATAGTTCAAAACAGCGTTTTTCTAAGTTTTTGCAAGTTTAAAACAGCATTTTTATCGTCATTTCTCATAAATCGCCGTTTCGCACGAAAGAAACATGAATTTGTCAGTTTGGATAGTTCAAAACTGCGTTTTCTATGTTTTTGCAAGTTTAAAACAGCATTTTAAATACGTCAGTTTAGATTGTTGAAAACAGCGTATTTTGCTAGTTTAAAACAGCAGTTTTATCGTGATTTCACAAAAATCCACCGTTTCGAAGGAAAGAAACATGAATTTATCTGTTTGAATAGTTGAAAACAGCGTTTTATCGTTATTTCACAAAAATCCGCAGTTTCCAGCAAAATAAATTCATTAGTTTGATTAGTTGAAAACAGCGTTTTTTATGTTTTTACAAGTTTAAAACAGCAATTTGAATCTCATAATTCGCCGTTTCGCACGAAAGAAACATTTCACCCAATCCAAACACCACAAACACCAAACCTAAAACCCCGAACCCCAATCCCCAAATTCAAACCCCAACCCTCAACCCCAAACCTCAATCCTCGAACCCCAAACCTCAAACTTCGAACCCCAAATCCCTAACCTCAAACCCCAAACCTCAACCCCAAACCTCAACCCCAAACCTCAACCCCAAACCTAACCCCAAACCTCAACCCCAAACTTTAACCCCAAACCTCAACCCCAAACCTCAACTCCCAAACCTCAACCCCAAACCTCAACCCTAAACCTCAACCCCAAACCTCAACCCCAAACCCCAAAACTCGAACCCCCAACCCCAAACCTCAAACCCCAAACCTCAACCCCAAACCTCAAACCTTGAACCCCAAACCTCAAACCTCGAACCCCAAACCCCAAACCTCAAACACCGAACCCCAACCCCAAACCTCAAACCGCGTACCCCAAACCTCAAACACCGAACCCCAACCCCAAACCTCAAAAAGCGTACCCCAAACCACAAACCCCAAAACTCAACCCCAAACATCAAACCTCGAACCCCAAACCACAAAACAGAATTTGTCAGTTTGGATAGTTCAAAACAGCGTTTTCTATGTTTTTGCAAGTTTAAAACAGCAATTTTATCGTCATTTCTCATAAATCGCCGTTTCGCACGAAAGATACATGAATTTGTCAGTTTGAATAGTTCAAAACAGCGTTTTTCTATGTTTTGGCAAGTTTAAAACAGCAATTTTATCGTCATTTCTCATAAATCGCCGTTTCGCACGAAAGAAACATGAATTTGTCAGTTTGAATAGTTGAAAACAGCGTTTTTCTATGTTTTTGCAAGTTTAAAACAGCAATTTTATCGTCATTTCTCTTAAATCGCCGTTTTACACGAAAGAAACATGAATTTGTCAGTTTGAATAGTTAAAAACAGCGTTTTTCTATGTTTTTGCAAGTTTAAAACAGCAATTTTATCGTGATTTCACAAAAATCCATCGTTTCGAACGTTAGAAACATGAATTTATCAGTTTGAATAATTGAAAACAGCGTTTTTCTATGTTTTTGCAAGTTTAAAACAGCAATTTTATCGTCATTTCTCATAAATCGCCGTTTCGCACGAAAGAAACATGAATTTGTCAGTTTAAATAGTTCAAAACAGCGTTTTTCTATGTTTTTGCAAGTTTAAAACAGCAATTTTATCGTCATTTCTCATAAATCGCCGTTTCACACGAAAGAAACATGAATTTGTCAGTTTGAATAGTTAAAAACAGCGTTTTTCTATGTTTTTGCAAGTTTAAAACAGCAATTTTATCGTGATTTCACAAAAATCCACCGTTTCACACGTAAGAAACATGAATTTATCAGTTTGAATAGTTGAAAACAGCGTTTTTCTATGTTTTTGCAAGTTTAAAACAGCAATTTTATAGTCATTTCTCATAAATCGCAGTTTCGCACGAAAGAAACATGAATTTGTCAGTTTGAATAGTTAAAAACATCGTTTTTCTATGTTTTTGCAAGTTTAAAACAGCAATTTGATCGTCATTTCTCATAAATCGCCGTTTCACAAGAAAGAAACATGAATTTGTCAGTTTGAATAGTTCAAAACAGCGTTTTCTATGTTTTTTCAAGTTTAAAACAGCAATTTTATCGTCATTTCTCATAAATCGCCGTTTCGCACGAAAGCAACATGAATTTGTCAGTTTGAATAGTTCAAAACAGCGTTTTTCTATGTTTTTGCAAGTTTAAAACAGCAATTTTATCGTCATTTCTCTTAAATCGCCATTTCGCACGAAAGAAACATGAATTTGTCAGTTTGAATAGTTCAAAACAGCGTTTTTTCTATGTTTTTGCAAGTTTAAAACAGCAATTTTATCGTCATTTCTCATAAATCGCCGTTTCGCACGAAAGAAACATGAATTTGTCAGTTTGAATAGTTCAAAACAGCGTTTTTGTATGTTTTTGCATGTTTAAAACAGCATCTTTATCGTCATTTCTCATAAATCGCCGTTTCACACGAAAGAAACATGAAATTGTCAGTTTGAATAGTTCAAAACAGCGTTTTTCTATGTTTTTGCAAGTTTAAAACAGCAATTTTATCGTCTATCTCATAAATCGCCGTTTCGCACGGAAGAAATATGAATTTGTCAGTTTGAATAGTTGAAAACAGCGTTATTCAATGTTTTTGCAAGTTTAAAACAGCAATTTTATCGTGATTTCACAAAAATCCACCGTTTCGAACTTAAGAAACATGAACTTATCAGTTTGAATAGTTGAAAACAGCGTTTTTCTATGTTTTTGCAAGTTAAAAACAGCAATTTTATCGTCATTTCTCATAAATCGCCGTTTCGCACGTAAGAAACATGAATTTGTCAGTTTGAATAGTTCAAAACACCGTTTTTTTATGTTTTTGCAAGTTTAAAACAGCAATTTTATCGTCATTTCTCATAAATCGCCGTTTCGCACGGAAGAAACATGAATTTGTCAGTTTGAATAGTTGAAAACAACGTTTTTCAATGTTTTTGCAAGTTTAAAACAGCAATTTTATCATCATTTCTCATAAATTGCCGTTTCAACGAAAGAAACATGAATTTGACAGTTTGAATAGTTCAAAACAGCGTTTTTCTATGTTTTTGCAAGTTTAAAACAGCAATTTTATCGTCATTTCTCATAAAGCGCCGTTTCGCACGAAAGCAACATGAATTTATCAGTTTGAATAGTTGAAAACAGTGTTTTTCTATGTTTTTGCAAGTTTAAAACAGCAATTTTATCGTCATTTCTCATAAATCGCCGTTTCGCATGAAAGAAACATGAATTTATCAGTTTGAATAGTTGAAAAAGCGTTTTTCTATGTTTTTGCAAGTTTCAAACAGCTATTTTATCGTCATTTCTCATAAATCGCCGTTTCGCACGAAAGAAACATGAATTTGTCAGTTTGAATAGTTCAAAACAGCGTTTTTCTAAGTTTTTGCAAGTTTAAAACAGCAATTTTATCGTCATTTCTCATAAATCGCCGTTTCGCACGAAAGAAACATGAATTTGTCAGTTTGGATAGTTCAAAACTGCGTTTTCTATGTTTTTGCAAGTTTAAAACAGCATTTTAAATACGTCAGTTTAGATTGTTGAAAACAGCGTATTTTGCTAGTTTGAAAAAGCAGTTTTATCGTGATTTCACAAAAATCCACCGTTTCGAAGGAAAGAAACATGAATTTATCTGTTTGAATAGTTGAAAACAGCATTTTATCGTGATTTCACAAAAATCCGCAGTTTCCAACAAAATAAATTCATTAGTTTGATTAGTTTAAAACAGCGTTTTTTATGTTTTTACAAGTTTAAAACAGCAATTTGAATCTCATAATTCGCCGTTTCGCACGAAAGAAACATTTCACCCAATCCAAACACCACAAACACCAAACCTAAAACCCCGAACCCCAATCCCCAAAATCAAACCCCAACCCTCAACCCCAAACCTCAATCCTCGAACCCCAAACCTCAAACTTCGAACCCCAAATCCCTAACCTCAAACCCCAAACCTCAACCCCAAACCTCAACCCCAAATTTCAACCCCAAACCTCAACCCCAAACCTCAACCCCAAACCTCAACACCAAACCTCAACCCCAAACCTCAACCTCAAACCCCAAAACTCGAACCCCCAACCCCAAACCTCAAACCCCAAACCTCAAACTTCGAACCCCAAATCCCTAACCTCAAACCCCAAACCTCAACCCCAAACCTCAACCCCAAACCTCAACCCCAAACCTCAACCCCAAAACTCAACTCCCAAAAATCAACCCCAAACCTCAACCCTAAACCTCAACCCCAAACCTCAACCCCAAACCCCAAAACTCGAACCCCCAACCCCAAACCTCAAACCCCAAACCTCAACCCCAAACCTCAAACCTCGAACCCCAAACCTCAAACCTCGAACCCCAAACCCCAAACCTCAAACACCGAACCCCAACCCCAAACCTCAAACCGCGAACCCCAAACCTCAAACACCGAACCCCAACCCCAAACCTCAAACCGCGAACCCCAAACCTCAAACCCCAAACCTCAACCCCAAACATCAAACCTCGAACCTCAAACCACAAAACAGAATTTGTCAGTTTGGATAGTTCAAAACAGCGTTTTCTATGTTTTTGCAAGTTTAAAACAGCAATTTTATCGTCATTTCTCATAAATCTCCGTTTCGCACGAAAGAAACATGAATTTGTCAGTTTGAATAGTTCAAAACAGCGTTTTTCTATGTTTTTGCAAGTTTAAAACAGCAATTTTATCGTCATTTCTCATAAATCGCCGTTTCGCACGAAAGAAACATGAATTTGTCAGTTTGAATAGTTCAAAACAGGGTTTTTCTATGTTTTTGCAAGTTTAAAACAGCAATTTTATCGTCATTTCTCATAAATCGCCGTTTCGCACGAAAGAAACATGAATTTGTCAGTTTGAATAGTTGAAAACAGCGTTTTTCTATGTTTTTGCAAGTTTAAAACAGCAATTTTATCGTCATTTCTCATAAATCGCCGTTTCACACGAAAGAAACATGAATTTGTCAGTTTGAATAGTTAAAAACAGCGTTTTTCTATGTTTTTGCAAGTTTAAAACAGCAATTTTATCGTGATTTCACAAAAATCCATCGTTTCGAACGTAAGAAACATGAATTTATCAGTTTGAATAGTTGAAAACAGCGTTTTTCTATGTTTTTGCAAGTTTAAAACAGCAATTTTATCGTCATTTCTCATAAATCGCCGTTTCGCACGAAAGAAACATGAATTTGTCAGTTTGAATAGTTCAACACATCGTTTTTCTATGTTTTTGCAAGTTTAAAACAGCAATTTGATCCTCATTTCTCATAAATCGCCGTTTCACACGAAAGAAACATGAATTTGTCAGTTTGAATAGTTCAAAACAGCGTATTCTATGTTTTTTCAAGTTTAAAATAGCAATTTGATCGTCATTTCTCATAAATCGCCGTTTCACACGAAAGAAACATGAATTTGTCAGTTTGAATAGTTCAAAACAGCGTTTTCTATGTTTTTTCAAGTTTAAAATAGCAATTTTATCGTCATTTCTCATAAATCGCCGTTTCGCACGAAAGCAACATGATTTTGTCAGTTTGAATAGTTCAAAACAGCGTTTTTCTATGTTTTTGCAAGTTTAAAACAGCAATTTTATCGTCATTTCTCATAAATCGCCGTTTCGCACGAAAAAAACATGAATTTGTCAGTTTGAATAGTTCAAAACAGCGTTTTTCAATGTTTTTGCAAGTTTAAAACAGCAATTTTATCGTGATTTCACAAAAATCCACCGTTTCGAACTTAAGAAACATGAATTTATCAGTTTGAATAGTTGAAAACAGCGTTTTTCTATGTTTTTGCAAGTTAAAAACAGCAATTTTATCGTCATTTCTCATAAATCGCCGTTTCGCACGAAAGAAACATGAATTTGTCAGTTTGAATAGTTCAAAACAGCGTTTTTCTATGTTTTTGCAAGTTTAAAACAGCAATTTGATCGTCATTTCTCATAAATCGCCGTTTCACACGAAAGAAACATGAATTTGTCAGTTTGAATAGTTCAAAACAGCGTTTTCTATGTTTTTTCAAGTTTAAAATAGCAATTTTATCGTCATTTCTCATAAATCGCCGTTTCGCACGAAAGCAACATGAATTTGTCAGTTTGAATAGTTCAAAACAGCGTTTTTCTATGTTTTTGCAAGTTTAAAACAGCAATTTTATCGTCATTTCTCATAAATCGCCGTTTCGCACGAAAAAAACATTTATTTGTCAGTTTAAATAGTTCAAAACAGCGTTTTTCAATGTTTTTGCAAGTTAAAAACAGCAATTTTATCGTCATTTCACATAAATCGCCGTTTCACACGAAAGAAACATGAATTTGTCAGTTTGAATTGTTCAAAACAGCGTTTTTCTATGTTTTTGCAAGTTTAAAACAGCAATTTTATCGTCATTTCTCATAAATCGCCGTTTCACACGAAAGAAACATGAATTTGTCAGTTTGAATTGTTCAAAACAGCGTTTTTCTATGTTTTTGCAAGTTTAACACAGCAATTTTATCGTCATTTCTCATAAATCGCCGTTTCACACGAAAGAAACATGAATTTGTCAGTTTGAATTGTTCAAAACAGCGTTTTTCTATGTTTTTGCAAGTTTAAAACAGCAATTTTATCGTCATTTCTCATAAAGCGCCGTTTCGCACGAAAGCAACATGAATTTATCAGTTTGAATAGTTGAAAACAGTGTTTTTCTATGTTTTTGCAAGTTTAAAACAGCAATTTTATCGTCATTTCTCATAAATCGCCGTTTCGCATGAAAGAAACATGAATTTATCAGTTTGAATAGTTGAAAAAGCGTTTTTCTATGTTTTTGCAAGTTTCAAACAGCTATTTTATCGTCATTTCTCATAAATCGCCGTTTCGCACGAAAGAAACATGAATTTGTCAGTTTGAATAGTTCAAAACAGCGTTTTTCTAAGTTTTTGCAAGTTTAAAACAGCAATTTTATCGTCATTTCTCATAAATCGCCGTTTCGCACGAAAGAAACATGAATTTGTCAGTTTGGATAGTTCAAAACTGCGTTTTCTATGTTTTTGCAAGTTTAAAACAGCATTTTAAATACGTCAGTTTAGATTGTTGAAAACAGCGTATTTTGCTAGTTTGAAAAAGCAGTTTTATCGTGATTTCACAAAAATCCACCGTTTCGAAGGAAAGAAACATGAATTTATCTGTTTGAATAGTTGAAAACAGCATTTTATCGTGATTTCACAAAAATCCGCAGTTTCCAACAAAATAAATTCATTAGTTTGATTAGTTTAAAACAGCGTTTTTTATGTTTTTACAAGTTTAAAACAGCAATTTGAATCTCATAATTCGCCGTTTCGCACGAAAGAAACATTTCACCCAATCCAAACACCACAAACACCAAACCTAAAACCCCGAACCCCAATCCCCAAATTCAAACCCCAACCCTCAACCCCAAACCTCAATCTTTGAACCCCAAACCTCAAACTTCGAACCCCAAATCCCTAACCTCAAACCCCAAACCTCAACCCCAAACCTCAACCCCAAATTTCAACCCCAAACCTCAACCCCAAACCTCAACCCCAAACCTCAACACCAAACCTCAACCCCAAACCTCAACCTCAAACCCCAAAACTCGAACCCCCAACCCCAAACCTCAAACCCCAAACCTCAAACTTCGAACCCCAAATCCCTAACCTCAAACCCCAAACCTCAACCCCAAACCTCAACCCCAAACCTCAACCCCAAACCTCAACCCCAAAACTCAACTCCCAAAAATCAACCCCAAACCTCAACCCTAAACCTCAACCCCAAACCTCGACCCCAAACCCCAAAACTCGAACCCCCAACCCCAAACCTCAAACCCCAAACCTCAACCCCAAACCTCAAACCTCGAACCCCAAACCTCAAACCTCGAACCCCAAACCCCAAACCTCAAACACCGAACCCCAACCCCAAACCTCAAACCGCGAACCCCAAACCTCAAACACCGAACCCCAACAACAAACCTCAAACCGCGAACCCCAAACCTCAAACCCCAAACCTCAACCCCAAACATCAAACCTCGAACCTCAAACCACAAAACAGAATTTGTCAGTTTGGATAGTTCAAAACAGCGTTTTCTATGTTTTTGCAAGTTTAAAACAGCAATTTTATCGTCATTTCTCATAAATCTCCGTTTCGCACGAAAGAAACATGAATTTGTCAGTTTGAATAGTTCAAAACAGCGTTTTTCTATGTTTTTGCAAGTTTAAAACAGCAATTTTATCGTCATTTCTCATAAATCGCCGTTTCGCACGAAAGAAACATGAATTTGTCAGTTTGAATAGTTCAAAACAGGGTTTTTCTATGTTTTTGCAAGTTTAAAACAGCAATTTTATCGTCATTTCTCATAAATCGCCGTTTCGCACGAAAGAAACATGAATTTGTCAGTTTGAATAGTTGAAAACAGCGTTTTTCTATGTTTTTGCAAGTTTAAAACAGCAATTTTATCGTCATTTCTCATAAATCGCCGTTTCACACGAAAGAAACATGAATTTGTCAGTTTGAATAGTTAAAAACAGCGTTTTTCTATGTTTTTGCAAGTTTAAAACAGCAATTTTATCGTGATTTCACAAAAATCCATCGTTTCGAACGTAAGAAACATGAATTTATCAGTTTGAATAGTTGAAAACAGCGTTTTTCTATGTTTTTGCAAGTTTAAAACAGCAATTTTATCGTCATTTCTCATAAATCGCCGTTTCGCACGAAAGAAACATGAATTTGTCAGTTTGAATAGTTCAACACATCGTTTTTCTATGTTTTTGCAAGTTTAAAACAGCAATTTGATCCTCATTTCTCATAAATCGCCGTTTCACACGAAAGAAACATGAATTTGTCAGTTTGAATAGTTCAAAACAGCGTATTCTATGTTTTTTCAAGTTTAAAATAGCAATTTGATCGTCATTTCTCATAAATCGCCGTTTCACACGAAAGAAACATGAATTTGTCAGTTTGAATAGTTCAAAACAGCGTTTTCTATGTTTTTTCAAGTTTAAAATAGCAATTTTATCGTCATTTCTCATAAATCGCCGTTTCGCACGAAAGCAACATGATTTTGTCAGTTTGAATAGTTCAAAACAGCGTTTTTCTATGTTTTTGCAAGTTTAAAACAGCAATTTTATCGTCATTTCTCATAAATCGCCGTTTCGCACGAAAAAAACATGAATTTGTCAGTTTGAATAGTTCAAAACAGCGTTTTTCAATGTTTTTGCAAGTTTAAAACAGCAATTTTATCGTGATTTCACAAAAATCCACCGTTTCGAACTTAAGAAACATGAATTTATCAGTTTGAATAGTTGAAAACAGCGTTTTTCTATGTTTTTGCAAGTTAAAAACAGCAATTTTATCGTCATTTCTCATAAATCGCCGTTTCGCACGAAAGAAACATGAATTTGTCAGTTTGAATAGTTCAAAACAGCGTTTTTCTATGTTTTTGCAAGTTTAAAACAGCAATTTGATCGTCATTTCTCATAAATCGCCGTTTCACACGAAAGAAACATGAATTTGTCAGTTTGAATAGTTCAAAACAGCGTTTTCTATGTTTTTTCAAGTTTAAAATAGCAATTTTATCGTCATTTCTCATAAATCGCCGTTTCGCACGAAAGCAACATGAATTTGTCAGTTTGAATAGTTCAAAACAGCGTTTTTCTATGTTTTTGCAAGTTTAAAACAGCAATTTTATCGTCATTTCTCATAAATCGCCGTTTCGCACGAAAAAAACATTTATTTGTCAGTTTGAATAGTTCAAAACAGCGTTTTTCAATGTTTTTGCAAGTTAAAAACAGCAATTTTATCGTCATTTCACATAAATCGCCGTTTCACACGAAAGAAACATGAATTTGTCAGTTTGAATTGTTCAAAACAGCGTTTTTCAATGTTTTTGCAAGTTAAAAACAGCAATTTTATCGTCATTTCTCATAAATCGCCGTTTCACACGAAAGAAACATGAATTTGTCAGTTTGAATTGTTCAAAACAGCGTTTTTCTATGTTTTTGCAAGTTTAAAACAGCAATTTTATCGTCATTTCTCATAAATCGCCGTTTCACACGAAAGAAACATGAATTTGTCAGTTTGAATTGTTCAAAACAGCGTTTTTCTATGTTTTTGCAAGTTTAAAACAGCAATTTTATCGTCATTTCTCATAAATCGCCGTTTCACACGAAAGAAACATGAAATTGTCAGTTTGAATAGTTCAAAACAGCGTTTTTCTATGTTTTTGCAAGTTTAAAACAGCAATTTTATCGTCATTTCTCATAAATCGCCGTTTCGCACGAAAGAAACATGAATTTGTCAGTTTGGATAGTTCAAAACTGCGTTTTCTATGTTTTTGCAAGTTTAAAACAGCATTTTAAATACGTCAGTTCAGATTGTTGAAAACAGCGTATTTTGCTAGTTTAAAACAGCAGTTTTATCGTGATTACACAAAAATCCACCGTTTCGAAGGAAAGAAACATGAATTTATCTATTTGAATAGTTGAAAACAGCGTTTTATCGTGATTTCACAAAAATCCGCAGTTTCCAACATAATAAATTCATCAGTTTGATTAGTTGAAAACAGCGGTTTTTATGTTTTTACAAGTTTAAAACAGCAATTTGAATCTCATAATTCGCCGTTTCGCACGAAAGAAACATTTCACCCAATCCAAACACCACAAACACCAAACCTAAAACCCCGAACCCCAATCCCCAAATTCAAACCCCAACTTTCAACCCCAAACCTCAATCCTCGAACCCCAAACCTCAAACTTCGAACACCAAATCCCTAACATCAAACCCCAAACCTCAACCCCAAACCTCAACCCCAAATTTCAACCCCAAACCTCAACCCCAAACCTCAACCCCAAACCTCAACCCCAAACCTCAAACCTCGAACCCCAAACCTCAAACCTCGATCCCCAAACCCCAAACCTCAAACAGCGAACCCCAACCCCAAACCTCAAACCGCGAACCCCAAACCTCAAACACCGAACCCCAACCCCTAACCTCAAACCGCGAACCCCAAACCTCAAACCCCAAACCTCAACCCCAAACATCAAACCTCGAACCCCAAACCACAAAACAGAATTTGTCAGTTTGGATAGTTCAAAACAGCGTTTTCTATGTTTTTGCAAGTTTAAAACAGCAATTTTATCATCATTTCTCATAAATCGCCGTTTCGCACGAAAGAAACATAAATTTGTCAGTTTGAATAGTTCAAAACAGCGTTTTTCTATGTTTTTGCAAGTTTAAAACAGCAATTTTATCGTGATTTCACAAAAATCCACCGTTTCGAACTTAAGAAACATGAATTTATCAGTTTGAATAGTTGAAAACAGCGTTTTTTCTATGTTTTTGCAAGTTAAAAACAGCAATTTTATCGTCATTTCTCATAAATCGCCGTTTCGCACGAAAGAAACATGAATTTGTCAGTTTGAATAGTTCAAAACAGCGTTTTTCTATGTTTTTGCAAGTTTAAAACAGCAATTTGATCGTCATTTCTCATAAATCGCCGTTTCACACGAAAGAAACATGAATGTCAGTTTGAATAGTTCAAAACAGCGTTTTCTATGTTTTCTCAAGTTTAAAATAGCAATTTTATCGTCATTTCTCATAAATCGCCGTTCGCACGAAAGCAAAATGAATTTGTCAGTTTGAATAGTTCAAAACAGCGTTTTTCTATGTTTTTGCAAGTTTAAAACAGCAATTTTATCGTCATTTCTCATAAATCGCCGTTTCGCACGAAAAAAACATGAATTTGTCAGTTTGAATAGTTCAAAACAGCGTTTTTCAATGTTTTTGCAAGTTAAAAACAGCAATTTTATCGTCAATTCTCATAAATCGCCGTTTCGCACGAAAGAAACATGAAATTGTCAGTTTAAATAGTTCAAAACAGCGTTTTTCTATGTTTTTGCAAGTTTAAAACAGCATTTTAAATACGTCAG
Source organism: Poecilus cupreus (assembly GCA_963942605.1). Taxonomy (NCBI): domain Eukaryota; kingdom Metazoa; phylum Arthropoda; class Insecta; order Coleoptera; family Carabidae; genus Poecilus; species Poecilus cupreus. The sequence continues at coordinate 38,953 of CAWWDY010001435.1, read as the reverse complement.
TTCAGATTGTTGAAAACAGCGTATTTTGCTAGTTTAAAACAGCAGTTTTATCGTGATTTCACAAAAATCCACCGTTTCGAAGGAAAGAAACATGAATTTATCTATTTGAATAGTTGAAAACAGCGGTTTTTATGTTTTTACAAGTTTAAAACAGCAATTTGAATCTCATAATTCGCCGTTTCGCACGAAAGAAACATTTCACCCAATCCAAACACCACAAACACCAAACCTAAAACCCCGAACCCCAATCCCCAAATTCAAACCCCAACTTTCAACCCCAAACCTCAATCCTCGAACCCCAAACCTCAAACTTCGAACCCAAAATCCCTAACCTCAAACCCCAAACCTCAACCCCAAACCTCAACCCCAAATTTCAACCCCAAACCTCAACCCAAAACCTCAACCCCAAACCTCAACCCCAAACCTCAAACCCCAAACCTCAACCCCAAACCTCAACCCTAAACCTCAACCCCAAACCCCAAAACTCGAACCCCCAACCCCAAACCTCAAACCCCAAACCTCAACCCCAAACCTCAAACCTCGAACCCCAAACCTCAAACCTCGAACCCAAAACCCCAAACCTCAAACAGCGAACCCCAACCCCAAACCTCAAACCGCGAACCCCAAACCTCAAACACCGAACCCCAACCCCAAACCTCAAACCGCGAACCCCAAACCTCAAACCCCAAACCTCAACCCCAAACATCAAACCTCGAACCCCAAACCACAAAACAGAATTTGTCAGTTTGGATAGTTCAAAACAGCGTTTTCTATGTTTTTGCAAGTTTAAAACAGCAATTTTATCGTCATTTCTCATAATTCGCCGTTTCGCACGAAAGAAACATGAATTTGTCAGTTTGAATAGTTCAAAACAGCGTTTTTCTATGTTTTTACAAGTTTAAAACAGCAATTTTATCGTCATTTCTCATAAATCGCCGTTTCGCACGAAAGAAACATGAAATTGTCAGTTGGAATAGTTCAAAACAGGGTTTTTCTATGTTTTTGCTAGTTTAAAACAGCAATTTTATCGTCATTTCTCATAAATCGCCGTTTCGCACGAAAGAAACATGAATTTGTCAGTTTGAATAGTTGAAAACAGCGTTTTTCTATGTTTTTGCAAGTTTAAAACAGCAATTTTATCGTCATTTCTCGTAAATCGCCGTTTCACACGAAAGAAACATGAATTTGTCAGTTTGAATAGGTAAAAACAGCAATTTTCTATGTTTTTTCAAGTTTAAAACAGCAATTTTATCGTGATTTCACAAAAATCCACCGTTTCGAACGTAAGAAACATGAATTTATCAGTTTGAATAGTTCAAAACAGCGTTTTCTATGTTTTTGCAAGTTTAAAACAGCAATTTTATCGTAATTTCTCATAAATCGCCGTTTCGCACGAAAGAAACATGAATTTGTCAGTTTGAATAGTACAAAACAGCGTTTTTCTATGTTTTTGCAAGTTTAAAACAGCAATTTTATCGTCATTTCTCATAAATCGCCGTTTCGCACAAAAGAAACATGAATTTGTCAGTTTGAATAGTTCAAAACAGGGTTTTTCTATGTTTTTGCAAGTTTAAAACAGCAATTTTATCGTCATTTCTCATAAATCGCCGTTTCGCACGAAAGAAACATGAATTTGTCAGTTTAAATAGTTGAAAACAGCGTTTTTCTATGTTTTTGCAAGTTTAAAACAGCAATTTTATCGTCATTTCTCATAAATCGCCGTTTCACACGAAGGAAACATGAATTTGTCAGTTTAAATAGTTAAAAACAGCGTTTTTCTATGTTTTTGCAAGTTTAAAACAGCAATTTTATCGTGATTTCACAAAAATCCACCGTTTCGAACGTAAGGAACATGAATTTATCAGTTTGAATAGTTGAAAACAGCGTTTTTCTATGTTTTTGCAAGTTTAAAACAGCAATTTTATCGTCATTTCTCATAAATCGCCGTTTCGCACGAAAGAAACATGAATTTGTCAGTTTGAATAGTTCAAAACATCGTTTTTCTATGTTTTTGCAAGTTTAAAACAGCAATTTGATCGTCATTTCTCATAAATCGCCGTTTCACACGAAAGAATCATGAATATGTCAGTTTGAACAGTTCAAAACAGCGTTTTCTATGTTTTTGCAAGTTTAAAATAGCAATTTTATCGTCATTTCTCATAAATCGCCGTTTCGCACGAAAGCAACATGAATTTGTCAGTTTGAATAGTTCAAAACAGCGTTTTTCTATGTTTTGCAAGTTTAAAAACAGCAATTTTATCGTCATTTCTCATAAATCGCCGTTTCGCACGAAAGAAACATGAATTTGTCAGTTTGAATAGTTCAAAACATCGTTTTTCTATGTTTTTGCAAGTTTAAAACAGCAATTTGATCGTCATTTCTCATAAATCGCCGTTTCACACGAAAGAAACATGAATTTGTCAGTTTGAATAGTTCAAAACAGCGTTTTCTATGTTTTTTCAAGTTTAAAATCGCAATTTTATCGTCATTTCTCATAAATCGCCGTTTCGCACGAAAGCAACATGAATTTATCAGTTTGAATAGTTCAAAACAGCGTTTTTCTATGTTTTTGCAAGTTTAAAACAGCAATTTTATCGTCATTTCTCATAAATCGCCCGTTTCACACGAAAGAAACATGAATTTGTCAGTTTGAATAGTTAAAAAAACAGCAATTTTCTATGTTTTTTCAAGTTTAAAACAGCAATTTTATCGTCATTTCTCATAAATCGCCGTTTCAGACGAAAGAAACATGAATTTGTCAGTTTAAATAGTTAAAAACAGCGTTTTTCTATGTTTTTGCAAGTTTAAAACAGCAATTTTATCGTGATTTCACAAAAATCCACCGTTTCGAAACGTAAGAAACATGAATTTATCAGTTTGAATAGTTGAAAACAGCGATTTTCTATGTTTTTGCAAGTTTAAAACAGCAATTTTATCGTCATTTCTCATAAATCGCCGTTTTGCACGAAAGAAACATGAATTTGTCAGTTTGAATAGTTCAAAACATCGTTTTTCTATGTTTTTGCAAGTTTAAAACAGCAATTTGATCGTCATTTCTCATAAATCGCCGTTTCACACGAAAGAATCATGAATTTGTCAGTTTGAATAGTTCAAAACAGCGTTTTCTATGTTTTTGCAAGTTTAAAATAGCAATTTTATCGTCATTTCTCATAAATCGCCGTTTCGCACGAAAGCAACAAGAATTTGTCAGTTTGAATAGTTCAAAACAGCGTTTTTCTATGTTTTTGCAAGTTTAAAACAGCAATTTTATCGTCATTTCTCATAAATCGCCGTTTCACACGAAAGAAACATGAATTTGTCAGTTTGAATAGTTAAAAACAGCAATTTTCTATGTTTTTTCAAGTTTAAAACAGCAATTTTATCGTCATTTCTCATAAATCGCCGTTTCACACGAAAGAAACATGAATTTGTCAGTTTAAATAGTTAAAAACAGCGTTTTTCTATGTTTTTGCAAGTTTAAAACAGCAATTTTATCGTGATTTCACAAAAATCCACCGTTTCGAACGTAAGAAACATGAATTTATCAGTTTGAATAGTTGAAAACAGCGATTTTCTATGTTTTTGCAAGTTTAAAACAGCAATTTTATCGTCATTTCTCATAAATCGCCGTTTCGCACGAAAGAAACATGAATTTGTCAGTTGGAATAGTTTAAAACATCGTTTTTCTATGTTTTTGCAAGTTTAAAACAGCAATTTGATCGTCATTTCTCATAAATCGCCGTTTCACACGAAAGAATCATGAATTTGTCAGTTTGAATAGTTCAAAACAGCGTTTTCTATGTTTTTGCAAGTTTAAAATAGCAATTTATCGTCATTTCTCATAAATCGCCGTTTCGCACGAAAGCAACATGAATTTGTCAGTTTGAATAGTTCAAAACAGCGTTTTTCTATGTTTTTGCAAGTTTAAAACAGCAATTTTATCGTCATTTCTCATAAATCGCCGTTTCGCACGAAAGAAACATGAATTTGTCAGTTTGAATAGTTCAAAACATCGTTTTTCTATGTTTTTGCAAGTTTAAAACAGCAATTTGATCGTCATTTCTCATAAATCGCCGTTTCACACGAAAGAAACATGAATTTGTCAGTTTGAATAGTTCAAAACAGCGTTTTCTATGTTTTTTCAAGTTTAAAATCGCAATTTTATCGTCATTTCTCATAAATCGCCGTTTCGCACGAAAGCAACATGAATTTATCAGTTTGAATAGTTCAAAACAGCGTTTTTCTATGTTTTTGCAAGTTTAAAACAGCAATTTTATCGTCATTTCTCATAAATCGCCGTTTCGCACGAAAAAAACATGAATTTGTCAGTTTGAATAGTTCAAAACAGCGTTTTTCAATGTTTTTGCAAGTTTAAAACAGCTATTTTATCGTGATTTCACAAAAATCCACCGTTTCGAACTTAAGAAACATGAATATATCAGTTTGAATAGTTGAAAACAGCGTTTTTCTATGTTTTTGCAAGTTAAAAACAGCAATTTTATCGTCATTTCTCATAAATCGCCGTTTCGCACGAAAGAAACATGAATTTGTCAGTTTGAATAGTTCAAAACAGCGTTTTTCTATGTTTTTGCAAGTTAAAAACAGCAATTTTATCGTCATTTCTCATAAATCGCCTTTTCGCACGAAAGAAACATGAAATTGTCAGTTTGAATAGTTCAAAACAGCGTTTTTCTATAGTTTTGCAAGTTTAAAACAGCAATTTTATCGTCATTTCTCATAAATCGCCGTTTCGCACGAAAGAAACATGAATTTGTCAGTTTGGATAGTTCAAAACTGCGTTTTCTATGTTTTTGCAAGTTTAAAACAGCATTTTAAATACGTCAGTTCAGATTGTTGAAAACAGCGTATTTTGCTAGTTTAAAACAGCAGTTTTATCGTGATTTCACAAAAATCCACCGTTTCGAAGGAAAGAAACATGAATTTATCTGTTTGAATAGTTGAAAACAGCGTTTTATCGTGATTTCACAAAAATCCGCAGTTTCCAACAAAATAAATTCATCAGTTTGATTAGTTGAAAACAGCGTTTTTTATGTTTTTACAAGTTTAAAACAGCAATTTGAATCTCATAATTCGCCGTTTCGCACGAAAGAAACATTTCACCCAATCCAAACATCACAAACACCAAACCTAATACCCCGAACCCCAATCCCCAAATTCAAACCCCAAACCTCAACCCCAAACCTCAACCCCAAACCTCAACCCCCAAACCTCAACCCCAAACCTCAACCCTAAACCTCAACCCCAAACCTCAACCCCAAACCCCAAAACTCGAACCCCCAACCCCAAACCTCAAACCTCATACCTCAACCCCAAACCTCAAACCTCGAACCCCAAACCTCAAACCTCAAACCCCAAACCCCAAACCTCAAACACCGAACCCCAACCCCAAACCTCAAACACCGAACCCCAACTCCAAACCTCAAACCGCGAACCCCAAACCTCAAACCCCAAACCTCAACCCCAAACATCAAACTTCGAACCCCAAACCACAAAACAGAATTTGTCAGTTTGGATAGTTCAAAACAGCGTTTTCTATGTTTTTGCAAGTTTAAAACAGCAATTTTATCGTAATTTCTCATAAATCGCCGTTTCGCACGAAAGAAACATGAATTTGTCAGTTTGAATAGTACAAAACAGCGTTTTTCTATGTTTTTGCAAGTTTAAAACAGCAATTTTATCGTCATTTCTCATAAATCGCCGTTTCGCACGAAAGAAACATGAATTTGTCAGTTTGAATAGTTTAAAACAGGGTTTATCTATGTTTTTGCAAGTTTAAAACAGCAATTTTATCGTCATTTCTCATAAATCGCCGTTTCGCACGAAAGAAACATGAATTTGTCAGTTTGAATAGTTGAAAACAGCGTTTTTCTATGTTTTTGCAAGTTTAAAACAGCAATTTTATCGTCATTTCTCATAAATCGCCGTTTCACACGAAAGAAACATGAATTTGTCAGTTTGAATAGTTAAAAACAGCGTTTTTCTATGTTTTTGCAAGTTTAAAACAGCAATTTTATCGTGATTTCACAAAAATCCACCGTTTCGAACGTAAGAAACATGAATTTATCAGTTTGAATAGTTGAAAACAGCGTTTTTCTATGTTTTTGCAAGTTTAAAACAGCAATTTTATCGTCATTTCTCATAAATCGCCGTTTCGCACGAAAGAAACATGAATTTGTCAGTTTGAATAGTTCAAAACAGCGTTTTTCTATGTTTTTGCAAGTTTAAAACAGCAATTTTATCGTCATTTCTCATAAATCGCCGTTTCACACGAAAGAAACATGAATTTGTCAGTTTGAATAGTACAAAACAGCGTTTTTCTATGTTTTTGCAAGTTTAAAACAGCAATTTTATCGTCATTTCTCATAAATCGCCGTTTCGCACGAAAGAAACATGAATTTGTCAGTTTGAATAGTTCAAAACAGGGTTTATCTATGTTTTTGCAAGTTTAAAACAGCAATTTTATCGTCATTTCTCATAAATCGCCGTTTCGCACGAAAGAAACATGAATTTGTCAGTTTGAATAGTTGAAAACAGCGTTTTTCTATGTTTTTGCAAGTTTAAAACAGCAATTTTATCGTTATTGCTCATAAATCGCCGTTTCACACGAAAGAAACATGAATTTGTCAGTTTGAATAGTTAAAAACAGCGTTTTTCTATGTTTTTGCAAGTTTAAAACAGCAATTTTATCGTGATTTCACAAAAATCCACCGTTTCGAACGTAAGAAACATGAATTTATCAGTTTGAATAGTTGAAAACAGCGTTTTTCTATGTTTTTGCAAGTTTAAAACAGCAATTTTATCGTCATTTCTCATAAATCGCCGTTTCGCACGAAAGAAACATGAATTTGTCAGTTTGAATAGTTCAAAACATCGTTTTTCTATGTTTTTGCAAGTTTAAAACAGCAATTTGATCGTCATTTCTCATAAATCGCCGTTTCACGAAAGAATCATGAATTTGTCAGTTTGAATAGTTCAAAACAGCGTTTTCTATGTTTTTGCAAGTTTAAAATAGCAATTTTATCGTCATTTCTCATAAATCGCCGTTTCGCACGAAAGCAACATGAATTTGTCAGTTTGAATAGTTCAAAACAGCGTTTTTCAATGTTTTTGCAAGTTTAAAACAACTATTTTATCGTGATTTCACAAAAATCCACCGTTTCGAACTTAAGAAACATGAATATATCAGTTTGAATAGTTGAAAACAGCGTTTTTCTATGTTTTTGCAAGTTAAAAACAGCAATTTTATCGTCATTTCTCATAAATCGCCGTTTCGCACGAAAGAAACATGAATTTGTCAGTTTGAATAGTTCAAAACAGCGTTTTTCTATGTTTTTGCAAGTTAAAAACAGCAATTTTATCGTCATTTCTCATAAATCGCCTTTTCGCACGAAAGAAACATGAAATTGTCAGTTTGAATAGTTCAAAACAGCGTTTTTCTATGGTTTTGCAAGTTTAAAACAGCAATTTTATCGTCATTTCTCATAAATCGCCGTTTCGCACGAAAGAAACATGAATTTGTCAGTTTGGATAGTTCAAAACTGCGTTTTCTATGTTTTTGCAAGTTTAAAACAGCATTTTAAATACGTCAGTTCAGATTGTTGAAAACAGCGTATTTTGCTAGTTTAAAACAGCAGTTTTATCGTGATTTCACAAAAATCCACCGTTTCGAAGGAAAGAAACATGAATTTATCTGTTTGAATAGTTGAAAACAGCGTTTTATCGTGATTTCACAAAAATCCGCAGTTTCCAACAAAATAAATTCATCAGTTTGATAAGTTGAAAACAGCGTTTTTTATGTTTTTACAAGTTTAAAACAGCAATTTGAATCTCATAATTCGCCGTTTCGCACGAAAGAAACATTTCACCCAATCCAAACATCACAAACACCAAACCTAATACCCCGAACCCCAATCCCCAAATTCAAACCCCAAACCTCAACCCCAAACCTTAACCCCAAACCTCAACCCCCAAACCTCAACCCCAAACCGCAACCCTAAACCTCAACCCCAAACCTCAACCCCAAACCCCAAAACTCGAACCCCCAACCCCAAACCTCAAACCTCAAACCTCAACCCCAAACCTCAAACCTCGAACCCCAAACCTCAAACCTCAAACCCCAAACCCCAAACCTCAAACACCGAACCCCAACCCCAAACCTCAAACAGCGAACCCCAACCCCAAACCTCAAACCGCGAACCCCAAACCTCAAACCCCAAACCTCAACCCCAAACATCAAACTTCGAACCCCAAACCACAAAACAGAATTTGTCAGTTTGGATAGTTCAAAACAGCGTTTTCTATGTTTTTGCAAGTTTAAAACAGCAATTTTATCGTAATTTCTCATAAATCGCTGTTTCGCACGAAAGAAACATGAATTTGTCAGTTTGAATAGTACAAAACAGCGTTTTTCTATGTTTTTGCAAGTTTAAAACAGCAATTTTATCGTCATTTCTCATAAATCGCCGTTTCGCACGAAAGAAACATGAATTTGTCAGTTTGAATAGTTCAAAACAGGGTTTATCTATGTTTTTGCAAGTTTAAAACAGCAATTTTATCGTCATTTCTCATAAATCGCCGTTTCGCACGAAAGAAACATGAATTTGTCAGTTTGAATAGTTGAAAACAGCGTTTTTCTATGTTTTTGCAAGTTTAAAACAGCAATTTTATCGTCATTTCTCATAAATCGCCGTTTCACACGAAAGAAACATGAATTTGTCAGTTTGAATAGTTAAAAACAGCGTTTTTCTATGTTTTTGCAAGTTTAAAACAGCAATTTTATCGTGATTTCACAAAAATCCACCGTTTCGAACGTAAGAAACATGAATTTATCAGTTTGAATAGTTGAAAACAGCGTTTTTCTATGTTTTTGCAAGTTTAAAACAGCAATTTTATCGTCATTTCTCATAAATCGCCGTTTCGCACGAAAGAAACATGAATTTGTCAGTTTGAATAGTTCAAAACATCGTTTTTCTATGTTTTTGCAAGTTTAAAACAGCAATTTGATCGTCATTTCTCATAAATCGCCGTTTCACGAAAGAATCATGAATTTGTCAGTTTGAATAGTTCAAAACAGCGTTTTCTATGTTTTTGCAAGTTTAAAATAGCAATTTTATCGTCATTTCTCATAAATCGCCGTTTCGCACGAAAGCAACATGAATTTGTCAGTTTGAATAGTTCAAAACAGCGTTTTTCTATGTTTTTGCAAGTTTAAAACAGCAATTTTATCGTCATTTCTCATAAATCGCCGTTTCGCACGAAAGAAACATGAATTTGTCAGTTTGAATAGTTCAAAACAGCGTTTTTCAATGTTTTTGCAAGTTTAAAACAGCAATTTTATCGTGATTTCACAAAAATCCACCGTTTCGAACTTAAGAAACATGAATTTATCAGTTTGAATAGTTGAAAACAGCGTTTTTCTATGTTTTTGCAAGTTAAAAACAGCAATTTTATCGTCATTTCTCATAAATCGCCGTTTCGCACGAAAGAAACATGAATTTGTCAGTTTGAATAGTTCAAAACAGCGTTTTTCTATGTTTTTGCAAGTTTAAAACAGCAATTTTATCGTCATTTCTCATAAATCGCCGTTTCACACGAAAGAAACATGAATTTGTCAGTTTGAATAGTTCAAAACAGCGTTTTTCTATGTTTTTGCAAGTTTAAAACAGCAATTTTAACGTCATTTCTCATAAAGCGCCGTTTCGCACGAAAGAAACATGAATTTGTCAGTTTGAATAGTTCAAAACAGCGTTTTTCTAAGTTTTTGCAAGTTTAAAACAGCAATTTTACCGTCATTTCTCATAAATCGCCGTTTCGCACGAAAGAAACATGAATTTGTCAGTTTAGATAGTTCAAAACTGCGTTTTCTATGTTTTTGCAAGTTTAAAACAGCATTTTAAATAAGTCAGTTCAGATTGTTCAAAACAGCGTATTTTGCTAGTTTAAAACAGCAGTTTTATCGTGATTTCACAAAAATCCACCGTTTCGAAGGAAAGAAACATGAATTTATCTATTTGAATAGTTGAAAACAGCGTTTTATCGTGATTTCACAAAAATCCGCAGTTTCCAACAAAATAAATTCATCAGTTTGATTAGTTGAAAACAGCGTTTTTTATGTTTTTACAAGTTTAAAACAGCAATTTGAATCTCATAATTCGCCGTTTCGCACGAAAGAAACATTTCACCCAATCCAAACACCACAAACACCAAACCTAAAACCCCGAACCCCAATCCCCAAATTCAAACCCCAATCCTCAACCCCAAACCTCAATCCTCGAACCCCAAACCTCAAACTTCGAACCCCAAATCCCTAACCTCAAACCCCAAACCTCAACCCCAAACCTCAACCTCAAATTTCAACCCCAAACCTCAACCCCAACCTCAACCCCAAACCTCAACCCCAAACCTCAACCCCAAACCTCAACCCCAAACCCCAAAACTCGAACCGCTTACACCAAACCTCAAACCCCAAACCTCAAACTTCGAACCCCAAATCCCTAACCTCAAACCCCAAACCTCAACCACAAACCTCAACCCCAAACCTCCACCCCAAACCTCAACCCCAAACCTCAACCCCAAACCTCAACTCCAAACCTCAACCCCAAACCTCAACCCTAAACCTCAACCCCAAACCTCAACCCCAAACCCCAAAACTCGAACCCCCAACCCCAAACCTCAAACCCCAAACCTCAACCCCAAACCTCAACCCTAAACCTCAACCCCAAACCTCAACCCCAAACCCCAAAACTCGAACCCCCAACCCCAAACCTCAAACCCCAAACCTCAACCCCAAACCTCAAACCTCGAACCCCAAACCTCAAACCTCGAACCCAAAACCCCAAACCTCAAACAGCGAACCCCAACCCCAAACCTCAAACCGCGAACCCCAAACCTCAAACACCGAACCCCAACCCCAAACCTCAAACCGCGAACCCCAAACCTCAAACCCCAAACCTCAAACCCAAACATCAAACCTCGAACCCCAAACCACAAAACAGAATTTGTCAGTTTGGATAGTTCAAAACAGCGTTTTCTATGTTTTTGCAAGTTTAAAACAGCAATTTTATCGTCATTTCTCATAAATCGCCGTTTCGCACGAAAGAAACATGAATTTGTCAGTTTGAATAGTTGAAAACAGCGTTTTTCTATGTTTTTGCAAGTTTAAAACAGCAATTTTATCGTCATTTCTCGTAAATCGCCGTTTCACACGAAAGAAACATGAATTTGTCAGTTTGAATAGTTAAAAACAGCAATTTTCTATGTTTTTTCAAGTTTAAAACAGCAATTTTATCGTGATTTCACAAAAATCCACCGTTTCGAACGTAAGAAACATGAATTTATCAGTTTGAATAGTTGAAAACAGCGTTTTTCTATGTTTTTGCAAGTTTAAAACAGCAATTTTATCGTCATTTCTCATAAATCGCCGTTTCGCACGAAAGAAACAAGAATTTGTCAGTTTGAATAGTTCAAAACATCGTTTTTCTATGTTTTTGCAAGTTTAAAACAGCAATTTGATCGTCATTTCTCATAAATCGCCGTTTCACACGAAAGAATCATGAATTTGTCAGTTTGAATAGTTCAAAACAGCGTTTTCTATGTTTTTGCAAGTTTAAAATAGCAATTTTATCGTCATTTCTCATAAATCGCCGTTTCGCACGAAAGCAACATGAATTTGTCAGTTTGAATAGTTCAAAATAGCGTTTTTCTATGTTTTTGCAAGTTTAAAACAGCAATTTTATCGTCATTTCTCATAAATCGCCGTTTCGCACGAAAGAAACATGAATTTGTCAGTTTGAATAGTTCAAAACAGCGTTTTTCAATGTTTTTGCAAGTTTAAAACAGCAATTTTATCGTGATTTCACAAAAATCCACCGTTTCGAACTTAAGAAACATGAATTTATCAGTTTGAATAGTTGAAAACAGCGTTTTTCTATGTTTTTGCAAGTTAAAAACAGCAATTTTATCGTCATTTCTCATAAATCGCCGTTTCGCACGAAAGAAACATGAATTTGTCAGTTTGAATAGTTCAAAACAGCGTTTTTCTAAGTTTTTGCAAGTTTAAAACAGCAATTTTATCGTCATTTCTCATAAATCGCCGTTTCGCACGAAAGAAACATGAATTTGTCAGTTTAGATAGTTCAAAACTGCGTTTTCTATGTTTTTGCAAGTTTAAAACAGCATTTTAAATAAGTCAGTTCAGATTGTTGAAAACAGCGTATTTTGCTAGTTTATAACAGCAGTTTTATCGTGATTTCACAAAAATCCACCGTTTCGAAGGAAAGAAACATGAATTTATCTATTTGAATAGTTGAAAACAGCGTTTTATCGTGATTTCACAAAAATCCGCAGTTTCCAACAAAATAAATTCATCAGTTTGATTAGTTGAAAACAGCGTTTTTTATGTTTTTACAAGTTTAAAACAGCAATTTGAATCTCATAATTCGCCGTTTCGCACGAAAGAAACATTTCACCCAATCCAAACACCACAAACACCAAACCTAAAACCCCGAACCCCAATCCCCAAATTCAAACCCCAACCCTCAACCCCAAACCTCAATCCTCGAACCCCAAACCTCAAACTTGGAACCCAAAATCCCTAACCTCAAACCCCAAACCTCAACCCCAAACCTCAACCCCAAACCTCCACCCCAAACCTCAACCCCAAACCTCAACCCCAAACCTCAACTCCAAACCTCAACCCCAAACCTCAACCCTAAACCTCAACCCCAAACCTCAACCCCAAACCCAAAAACTCGAACCCCCAACCCCAAACCTCAAACCCCAAACCTCAACCCCAAACCTCAAACCTCGAACCCCAAACCTCAAACCTCGAACCCCAAACCCCAAACCTCAAACACCGAACCCCAACCCCAAACCTCAAACCCCAAACCTCAACCCCAAACATCAAACCTCGAACCCCAAACCACAAAACAGAATTTGTCAATTTGGATAGTTCAAAACAGCGTTTTCTATGTTTTTGCAAGTTTAAAACAGCAATTTTATCGTCATTTCTCATAAATCGCCGTTTCGCACGAAAGAAACATGAATTTGTAAGTTTGAATAGTTCAAAACAGCGTTTTTCTATGTTTTTGTAAGTTTAAAACAGCAATTTTATCGTCATTTCTCATAAATCGCCGTTTCGCACGAAAGAAACATGAATTTATCAGTTTGAATAGTTAAAAACAGCGTTTTTCTATGTTTTTGCAAGTTTAAAACAGCAATTTTATCGTCATTTCTCATAAATCGCCGTTTCGCACGAAAGAAACATGAATTTATCAGTTTGAATAGTTGAAAACAGCGGTTTTCTATATTTTTGCAAGTTTAAAACAGCAATTTTATCGTCATTTCTCATAAATCGCCGTTTCGCACAAAAGAAACATGAATTTATCAAATTGAATAGTTGAAAACAGCGTTTATCTATGTTTTTGCAAGTTTAAAACAGCAATTTTATCGTCATTTCTCATAAATCTCCGTTTCGCACGAAAGAAACCTGAATTTATCAGTTTGAATAGTTAAAAACAGCGTTTTTCTATGTTTTTGCAAGTTTAAAACAGCAATTTTATCGTCATTTCTCATAAATCGCCGTTTCGCACAAAAGAAACATGAATTTATCAGTTTGAATAGTTGAAAACAGCGTTTTTCTATGTTTTTGCAAGTTTAGAACAGCAATTTTATCGTCATTTCTCATAAATCGCCGTTTCGCACGAAAGAAACATGAATTTGTCAGTTTGAATAGTTCAAAACAGCGTTTTTCTATGTTTTTGCAAGTTAAAAACAGCAATTTTATCGTCATTTCTCATAAATCGCCGTTTCGCACGATAGAAACATGAATTTGTCAGTTTGAATAGTTGAAAACAGCGTTTTTCTATGTTTTTGCAAGTTTAAAACAGCAATTTTATCGTCATTTCTCATAAATCGCCGTTTCGCACGAAAAAAACATTAATTTGTCAGTTTGAATAGTTCAAAACAGGGTTTTTCTATGTTTTTGCAATTTAAAAACAGCAATTTTATCGTCATTTCTCATAAATCGCCGTTTCGCACGAAAGAAACATGAATTTGTCAGTTTGAATAGTTCAAAACAGCGTTTTTCTATATTTTTGCAAGTTAAAAACAACAATTTTATCGTCATTTCTCATAAATCGCCGTTTCGCACGATAGAAACATGAATTTGTCAGTTTGAATAGTTGAAAACAGCGTTTTTCTATGTTTTTGCAAGTTTAAAACAGCAATTTTATCGTCATTTCTCATAACTCGCCGTTTCGCACGAAAAAAACATTAATTTGTCAGTTTGAATAGTTCAAAACAGGATTTTTCTATGTTTTTGCAATTTAAAAACAGCAATTTTATCGTCATTTCTCATAAATCGCCGTTTCGCACGAAAGAAACATGAATTTGTCAGTTTGAATAGTTGAAAACAGCGTTTTTCTATGTTTTTGCAAGTTTAAAACAGCAATTTTATCGTCATTTCTCATAAATCGCCGTTTCGCACAAAAAAAACATGAATTTGTCAGTTTGAATAGTTCAAAACAGGGTTTTTCTATGTTTTTGCAAGTTTAAAACAGCAATTTTATCGTCATTTCTCATAAATCGGTGTTTCGCACGAAAGAAACATGAATTTGTCAGTTTGAATAGTTGAAAACAGCGTTTTTCTATGTTTTTGCAAGTTTAAAACTGCAATTTTATCGTCATTTCTCATAAATCGCCGTTCCGCACGAAAGAAACATGAATTTGTCAGTATGAATAGTTCAAAGCAGCGTTTTTCTATGTTTTTGCAAGTTTAAAACAGCAATTTTATCGTCATTTCTCATAAATCGCCGTTTCTCACGAAAGAAACATGAATTTGTCAGTTTGAATAGTTCAAAACAGCGTTTTTCTATGTTTTTGCAAGTTTAAAACAGCAATTTTATAGTCATTTCTCATAAATCGCCGTTTTGCACGAAAGAAACATGAATTTGTCAGTTTGAATAGTTGAAAACAGCGTTTTTCTATGTTTTTGCAAGTTTAAAACAGCAATTTTATCGTCATTTCTCATAAATCGCCGTTTCGCACGAAAAAAACATGAATTTGTCAGTTTGAATAGTTCAAAACAGGGTTTTTCTATGTTTTTGCAAGTTTAAAACAGCAATTTTATCGTCATTTCTCATAAATCGCCGTTTCGCACGAAAGAAACATGAATTTATCAGTTTGAATAGTTGAAAACAGCGTTTTTCTATGTTTTTGCAAGTTTAAAACAGCAATTTTATCGTCATTTCTCATAAATTGCCGTTTCGCACGAAAGAAACATGAATTTGTCAGTTTGAATAGTTCAAAACAGCGTTTTTCTATGTTTTTGCAAGTTTAAAACAGCAATTTTATCGTCATTTCTCATTAATCGCCGTTTCACACGAAAGAAACATTAATTTGTCAGTTTGAATAGTTCAAAACAGCGTTTTTCAATGTTTTTGCAAGTTTAAAACAGCAATTTTATCGTGATTTCACAAAAATCCACCGTTTCGAACTTAAGAAACATGAATTTATCAGTTTGAATAGTTGAAAACAGCGTTTTTCTATGTTTTTGCAAGTTAAAAACAGCAATTTTATTATCATTTCTCATAAATCGCCGTTTCGCACGAAAGAAATATGAATTTGTCAGTTTGAATAGTTCAAAAACAGCGTTTTTCAATGTTTTTGCAAGTTTAAAACAGCAATTTTTCGTGATTTCACAAAAATCCACCGTTTCGAACTTAAGAAACATGAATTTATCAGTTTGAATAGTTGAAAACAGCGTTTTTCTATGTTTTTGCAAGTTAAAAACAGCAATTTTATCGTCATTTCTCATAAATCGCCGTTTCGCACGAAAGAAACATGAATTTGTCAGTTTGAATAGTTCAAAACAGCGTTTTTCTATGTTTTTGCAAGTTTAAAACAGCAATTTTATCGTGATTTCACAAAAATCCACCGTTTCGAACTTAAGAAACATAAATTTATCAGTTTGAATAGTTGAAAACAGCGTTTTTCTATGTTTTTGCAAGTTAAAAACAGCAATTTTATCGTCATTTCTCATAAATCGCCGTTTCACACGAAAGAAACATGAATTTGTCAGTTTGAATAGTTCAAAACAGCGTTTTTCTATGTTTTTGCAAGTTTAAAACAGCAATTTTTTCGTCATTTCTCATAAATCGCCGTTTCGCACGAAAGAAATATGAATTTATCAGTTTGAATAGTTAAAAACAGCGTTTTTCTATGTTTTTGCAAGTTTAAAACAGCAATTTCATCGTCATTTCTCATAAATCGCCGTTTCGCACGAAAGAAACATGAATTTATCAGTTTGAATAGTTGAAAACAGCGTTTTTCTATATTTTTGCAAGTTTAAAACAGCAATTTTATCGTCATTTCTCATAAATCTCCGTTTCGCACGAAAGAAACCTGAATTTATCAGTTTGAATAGTTAAAAACAGCGTTTTTCTATGTTTTTGCAAGTTTAAAACAGCAATTTTATCGTCATTTCTCATAAATCGCCGTTTCGCACAAAAGAAACATGAATTTATCAGTTTGAATAGTTGAAAACAGCGTTTTTCTATGTTTTTGCAAGTTTAGAACAGCAATTTTATCGTCATTTCTCATAAATCGCCGTTTCGCACGAAAGAAACATGAATTTGTCAGTTTGAATAGTTCAAAACAGCGTTTTTCTATGTTTTTGCAAGTTAAAAACAGCAATTTTATCGTCATTTCTCATAAATCGCCGTTTCGCACGATAGAAACATGAATTTGTCAGTTTGAATAGTTGAAAACAGCGTTTTTCTATGTTTTTGCAAGTTTAAAACAGCAATTTTATCGTCATTTCTCATAAATCGCCGTTTCGCACGAAAAAAACATTAATTTGTCAGTTTGAATAGTTTAAAACAGGGTTTTTCTATGTTTTTGCAATTTAAAAACAGCAATTTTATCGTCATTTCTCATAAATCGCCGTTTCGCACGAAAGAAACATGAATTTGTCAGTTTGAATAGTTCAAAACAGCGTTTTTCTATATTTTTGCAAGTTAAAAACAACAATTTTATCGTCATTTCTCATAAATCGCCGTTTCGCACGATAGAAACATGAATTTGTCAGTTTGAATAGTTGAAAACAGCGTTTTTCTATGTTTTTGCAAGTTTAAAACAGCAATTTTATCGTCATTTCTCATAACTCGCCGTTTCGCACGAAAAAAACATTAATTTGTCAGTTTGAATAGTTCAAAACAGGATTTTTCTATGTTTTTGCAATTTAAAAACAGCAATTTTATCGTCATTTCTCATAAATCGCCGTTTCGCACGAAAGAAACATGAATTTGTCAGTTTGAATAGTTGAAAACAGCGTTTTTCTATGTTTTTGCAAGTTTAAAACAGCAATTTTATCGTCATTTCTCATAAATCGCCGTTTCGCACAAAAAAAAACATGAATTTGTCAGTTTGAATAGTTCAAAACAGGGTTTTTC
Organism: Poecilus cupreus; assembly: GCA_963942605.1. Taxonomy (NCBI): domain Eukaryota; kingdom Metazoa; phylum Arthropoda; class Insecta; order Coleoptera; family Carabidae; genus Poecilus; species Poecilus cupreus. The sequence continues at coordinate 21,482 of CAWWDY010001435.1, read as the reverse complement.
TATGTTTTTGCAAGTTTAAAACAGCAATTTTATCGTCATTTCTCATAAATCGGTGTTTCGCACGAAAGAAACATGAATTTGTCAGTTTGAATAGTTGAAAACAGCGTTTTTCTATGTTTTTGCAAGTTTAAAACTGCAATTTTATCGTCATTTCTCATAAATCGCCGTTCCGCACGAAAGAAACATGAATTTGTCAGTATGAATAGTTCAAAGCAGCGTTTTTCTATGTTTTTGCAAGTTTAAAACAGCAATATTATCGTCATTTCTCATAAATCGCCGTTTCTCACGAAAGAAACATGAATTTGTCAGTTTGAATAGTTCAAAACAGCGTTTTTCTATGTTTTTGCAAGTTTAAAACAGCAATTTTATAGTCATTTCTCATAAATCGCCGTTTTGCACGAAAGAAACATGAATTTGTCAGTTTGAATAGTTGAAAACAGCGTTTTTCTATGTTTTTGCAAGTTTAAAACAGCAATTTTATCGTCATTTCTCATAAATCGCCGTTTCGCACGAAAAAAACATGAATTTGTCAGTTTGAATAGTTCAAAACAGGGTTTTTCTATGTTTTTGCAAGTTTAAAACAGCAATTTTATCGTCATTTCTCATAAATCGCCGTTTCGCACGAAAGAAACATGAATTTATCAGTTTGAATAGTTGAAAACAGCGTTTTTCTATGTTTTTGCAAGTTTAAAACAGCAATTTTATCGTCATTTCTCATAAATTGCCGTTTCGCACGAAAGAAACATGAATTTGTCAGTTTGAATAGTTCAAAACAGCGTTTTTCTATGTTTTTGCAAGTTTAAAACAGCAATTTTATCGTCATTTCTCATTAATCGCCGTTTCACACGAAAGAAACATTAATTTGTCAGTTTGAATAGTTCAAAACAGCGTTTTTCAATGTTTTTGCAAGTTTAAAACAGCAATTTTATCGTGATTTCACAAAAATCCACCGTTTCGAACTTAAGAAACATGAATTTATCAGTTTGAATAGTTGAAAACAGCGTTTTTCTATGTTTTTGCAAGTTAAAAACAGCAATTTTATTATCATTTCTCATAAATCGCCGTTTCGCACGAAAGAAATATGAATTTGTCAGTTTGAATAGTTCAAAAACAGCGTTTTTCAATGTTTTTGCAAGTTTAAAACAGCAATTTTATCGTGATTTCACAAAAATCCACCGTTTCGAACTTAAGAAACATGAATTTATCAGTTTGAATAGTTGAAAACAGCGTTTTTCTATGTTTTTGCAAGTTAAAAACAGCAATTTTATCGTCATTTCTCATAAATCGCCGTTTCGCACGAAAGAAACATGAATTTGTCAGTTTGAATAGTTCAAAACAGCGTTTTTCTATGTTTTTGCAAGTTTAAAACAGCAATTTTATCGTGATTTCACAAAAATCCACCGTTTCGAACTTAAGATACATGAATTTATCAGTTTGAATAGTTGAAAACAGCGTTTTTCTATGTTTTTGCAAGTTAAAAACAGCAATTTTATCGTCATTTCTCATAAATCGCCGTTTCACACGAAAGAAACATGAATTTGTCAGTTTGAATAGTTCAAAACAGCGTTTTTCTATGTTTTTGCAAGTTTAAAACAGCAATTTTATCGTCATTTCTCATAAATCGCCGTTTCGCACGAAAGAAATATGAATTTATCAGTTTGAATAGTTAAAAACAGCGTTTTTCTATGTTTTTGCAAGTTTAAAACAGCAATTTCATCGTCATTTCTCATAAATCGCCGTTTCGCACGAAAGAAACATGAATTTATCAGTTTGAATAGTTGAAAACAGCGTTTTTCTATATTTTTGCAAGTTTAAAACAGCAATTTTATCGTCATTTCTCATAAATCGCCGTTTCGCACAAAAGAAACATGAATTTAACAAATTGAATAGTTGAAAACAGCGTTTTTCTATGTTTTTGCAAGTTTAAAACAGCAATTTTATCGTCATTTCTCATAAATCGCCGTTTCGCACGAAAGAAACATGAATTTATCAGTTTGAATAGTTGAAAACAGCGTTTTTCTATATTTTTGCAAGTTTAAAACAGCAATTTTATCGTCATTTCTCATAAATCGCCGTTTCGCACGAAAGAAACATGAATTTGTCAGTTTAAATAGTTGAAAACATCGTTTTTCTATGTTTTTGCAAGTTTAAAACAGCAATTTTATCGTCATTTCTCATAAATTGCCGTTTCGCACGAAAGAAACATGAATTTGTCAGTTTGAATAGTACAAAACAGCGTTTTTCTATGTTTTTGCAAGTTTAAAACAGCAATTTTATCGTCATTTCTCATAAATCGCCGTTTCGCACGAAAGAAACATGAATTTGTCAGTTTGAATAGTTCAAAACAGCGTTTTTCTATGTTTTTGCAAGTTTAAAACAGCAATTTTATCGTCATTTCTCATAAATCGCCGTTTCACACGAAAGAAACATTAATTTCTCAGTTTGAATAGTTCAAAACAGCGTTTTTCTATGTTTTTGCAAGTTTAAAACAGCAATTTTATCGTGATTTCACAAAAATCCACCGTTTCGAACTTAAGAAACATGAATTTATCAGTTTGAATAGTTGAAAACAGCGTTTTTCTATGTTTTTGCAAGTTAAAAACAGCAATTTTATTATCATTTCTCATAAATCGCCGTTTCGCACGAAAGAAATATGAATTTGTCAGTTTGAATAGTTCAAAACAGCGGTTTTCAATGTTTTTGCAAGTTTAAAACAGCAATTTTATTGTGATTTCACAAAAATCCACCGTTTCGAACTTAAGAAACATGAATTTATCAGTTTGAATAGTTGAAAACAGCGTTTTTCTATGTTTTTGCAAGTTAAAAACAGCAATTTTATCGTCATTTCTCATAAATCGCCGTTTCGCACGAAAGAAACATGAATTTGTCAGTTTGAATAGTTCAAAACAGCGTTTTTCTATGTTTTTGCAAGTTTAAAACAGGAATTTTATCGTGATTTCACAAAAATCCACCGTTTCGAACTTAAGAAACATGAATTTATCAGTTTGAATAGTTGAAAATAGCGTTTTTCTATGTTTTTGCAAGTTAAAAACAGCAATTTAATCGTCATTTCTCATAAATCGCCGTTTCGCACGAAAGAAACATGAATTTGTCAGTTTGAGTAGTTCAAAACAGCGTTTTTCAATGTTTTTGCAAGTTTAAAACAGCAATTTTATCGTGATTTCACAAAAATCCACCGTTTCGAACTTAAGAAACATGAATTTATCAGTTTGAATAGTTGAAAACAGCGTTTTTCTATGTTTTTGCAAGTTAAAAACAGCAATTTTATCGTCATTTCTCATAAATCGCCGTTTCGCACGAAAGAAACATGAATTTGTCAGTTTGAATAGTTCAAAACAGCGTTTTTCTATGTTTTTTCAAGTTTAAAACAGCAATTTTATCGTCATTTCTCATAAATCGCCGTTTCACACGAAAGAAACATGAATTTGTCAGTTTGAATAGTTCAAAACAGCGTTTTTCTATGTTTTTGCAAGTTTAAAACAGCAATTTAAACGTCATTTCTCATAAAGCGCCGTTTCGCACGAAAGAAACATGAATTTGTCAGTTTGAATAGTTGAAAACAGCGTTTTTCTATGTTTTTGCAAGTTTAAAACTGCAATTTTATCGTCATTTCTCATAAATCGCCGTTCCGCACGAAAGAAACATGAATTTGTCAGTTTGAATAGTTCAAAACAGCGTTTTTCTATGTTTTTGCAAGTTTAAACAGCAATTTTATCGTCATTTCTCATAAATCGCCATTTCTCACGAAAGAAACATGAATTTGTCAGTTTGAATAGTTCAAAACAGCGTTTTTCTATGTTTTTGCAAGTTTAAAACAGCATTTTAAATAAGTCAGTTCAGATTGTTGAAAACAGCGTATTTTGCTAGTTTAAAACAGCAGTTTTATCGTGATTTCACAAAAATCCACCGTTTCGAAGGAAAAAAACATGAATTTATCTATTTGAATAGTTGAAAACAGGGTTTTATCGTGATTTCACAAAAATCCGCAGTTTCCAACAAAATAAATTCATCAGTTTGATTAGTTGAAAACAGCGTTTTTTATGTTTTTACAAGTTTAAAACAGCAATTTGAATCTCATAATTCGCCGTTTCGCACGAAAGAAACATTTCACCCAATCCAAACACCACAAACACCAAACCTAAAACCCCGAACCCCAATCCCCAAATTCAAACCCCAACCCTCAACCCCAAACCTCAATCCTCGAACCCCAAACCTCAAACTTTGAACCCCAAATCCCTAACCTCAAACCCCAAACCTCAACCCCAAACCTCAACCCCAAATTTCAACCCCAAACCTCAACCCCAAACCTCAACCCCAAACCTCAACCCGAAACCTCAACCCCAAACCTCAACCCCAAACCCCAAAACTCGAACCCCTAACCCCAAACCTCAAACCCCAAACCTCAAACTTCGAACCCCAAATCCCTAACCTCAAACCCCAAACCTCAATCCCCAAACCTCAACCCCAAACCTCAACCCCAAACCTCAACCCCAAACCTCAACCATAAACCTCAACCCCAAACCTCAACCCCAAACCTCAACCCTAAACCTCAACCCCAAACCTCAACCCCAAACCCCAAAACTCGAACCCCCAACCCCAAACCTCAAACCCCAAACCTCAACCCCAAACCTCAAACCTCGAACCCCAAACCTCAAACCTCGAACCCCAAACCCCAAACCTCAAACACCGAACCCCAACCCCAAACCTCAAACCCCAAACCTCAACCCCAAACATCAAACCTCGAACCCCAAACCACAAAACAGAATTTGTCAATTTGGATAGTTCAAAACAGCGTTTTCTATGTTTTTGCAAGTTTAAAACAGCAATTTTATCGTCATTTCTCATAAATCGCCGTTTCGCACGAAAGAAACATGAATTTGTAAGTTTGAATAGTTCAAAACAGCGTTTTTCTATGTTTTTGTAAGTTTAAAACAGCAATTTTATCGTCATTTCTCATAAATCGCCGTTTCGCACGAAAGAAACATGAATTTGTCAGTTTGAATAGTTCAAAACAGCGTTTTTCTATGTTTTTGCAAGTTTAAAACAGCAATTTTATCATCATTTCTCATAAATCGCCGTTTCTCACGAAAGAAACATGAATTTGTCAGTTTGAATAGTTCAAAACAGCGTTTTTCTATGTTTTTGCAAGTTTAAAACAGCAATTTTACCGTCATTTCTCATAAATCGCCGTTTCACACGAAAGAAACATTAATTTGTCAGTTTGAATAGTTCAAAACAGCGTTTTTCTATGTTTTTGCAAGTTTAAAACAGCAATTTTATCGTGATTTCACAAAAATCCACCGTTTCGAACTTAAGAAACATGAATTTATCAGTTTGAATACTTGAAAACAGCGTTTTTCTATGTTTTTGCAAGTTAAAAACAGCAATTTTATTATCATTTCTCATAAATCGCCGTTTCGCACGAAAGAAACATGAATTTGTCAGTTTGAATAGTTCAAAACAGCGCTTTCAATGTTTTTGCAAGTTTAAAACAGCAATTTTATCGTGATTTTACAAAAATCCACCGTTTCGAACTTAAGAAACATGAATTTATCAGTTTGAATAGTTAAAAACATCGTTTTTCTATGTTTTTGCAAGTTTAAAACAGCTATTTTATCGTCATTTCTCATAAATCGCCGTTTCGCACGAAAGAAACATGAATTTGTCAGTTTGAATAGTTCAAAACAGCGTTTTTCAATGTTTTTGCAAGTTTAAAACAGCAATTTTATCGTGATTTCACAAAAATCCACCGTTTCGAACTTAAGAAACATGAATTTACCAGTTTGAATAGTTAAAAACAGCGTTTTTCTATGTTTTTGCAAGTTTAAAACAGAAATTTTATCGTCATTTCTCATAAATCGCCGTTTCGCACGAAAGAAACATGAATTTATCAGTTTGAATAGTTGAAAACAGCGTTTTTCTATGTTTTTGCAAGTTTAAAACAGCAATTTTATCGTCATTTCTCATAAATCGCCGTTTCGCACAAAAGAAACCTGAATTTATCAGTTTGAATAGTTGAAAACAGCGTTTTTCTATGTTTTTGCAAGTTAAAAACAGCAATTTTATCGTCATTTCTCATAAATCGCCGTTTCGCACGAAAGAAACATGAATTTGTCAGTTTGAATAGTTCAAAACAGCGTTTTTCTATGTTTTTGCAAGTTTAAAACAGCAATTTTATCGTCATTTCTCATAAATCGCCGTTTTACACGAAAGAAACATGAATTTGTCAGTTTGAATAGTTCAAAACAGCGTTTTTCTATGTTTTTGCAAATTTAAAACAGCAATTTTAACGTCATTTCTCATAAAGCGCCGTTTCGCACGAAAGAAACATGAATTTGTCAGTTTGAATAGTTGAAAACAGCGTTTTTCTATGTTTTTGCAAGTTTAAAACTGCAATTTTATCGTCATTTCTCATAAATCGCCGTTCGGCACGAAAGAAACATGAATTTGTCAGTTTGAATAGTTCAAAACAGCGTTTTTCTATGTTTTTGCAAGTTTAAAACAGCAATTTTATCGTCATTTCTCATAAATCGCCATTTCTCACGAAAGAAACATGAATTTGTCAGTTTGAATAGTTCAAAACAGCGTTTTTCTATGTTTTTGCAAGTTTAAAACAGCATTTAAAATAAGTCAGTTCAGATTGTTGAAAACAGCGTATTTTGCTAGTTTAAAACAGCAGTTTTATCGTGATTTCACAAAAATCCACCGTTTCGAAGGAAAGAAACATGAATTTATCTATTTGAATAGTTGAAAACAGGGTTTTATCGTGATTTCACAAAAATCCGCAGTTTCCAACAAAATAAATTCATCAGTTTGATTAGTTGAAAACAGCGTTTTTTATGTTTTTACAAGTTTAAAACAGCAATTTGAATCTCATAATTCGCCGTTTCGCACGAAAGAAACATTTCACCCAATCCAAACACCACAAACACCAAACCTAAAACCCCGAACCCCAATCCCCAAATTCAAACCCCAACCCTCAACCCCAAACCTCAATCCTCGAACCCCAAACCTCAAACTTCGAACCCCAAATCCCTAACCTCAAACCCCAAACCTCAACCCCAAACCTCAACCCCAAATTTCAACCCCAAACCTCAACCCCAAACCTCAACCCCAAACCTCAACCCGAAACCTCAACCCCAAACCTCAACCCCAAACCCTAAAACTCGAACCCCTAACCCCAAACCTCAAACCCAAACCTCAAACTTCGAACCCCAAATCCCTAACCTCAAACCCCAAACCTCAACCCCAAACCTCAACCCCAAACCTCAACCCCAAACCTCAACCCCAAACCTCAACCATAAACCTCAACCCCAAACCTCAACCCCAAACCTCAACCCTAAACCTCAACCCCAAACCTCAACCCCAAACCCCAAAACTCGAACCCCCAACCCCAAACCTCAAACCCCAAACCTCAACCCCAAACCTCAAACCTCGAACCCCAAACCTCAAACCTCGAACCCCAAACCCCAAACCTCAAACACCGAACCCCAACCCCAAACCTCAAACCCCAAACCTCAACCCCAAACATCAAACCTCGAACCCCAAACCACAAAACAGAATTTGTCAATTTGGATAGTTCAAAACAGCGTTTTCTATGTTTTTGCAAGTTTAAAACAGCAATTTTATGGTCATTTCTCATAAATCGCCGTTTCGCACGAAAGAAACATGAATTTGTAAGTTTAAATAGTTCAAAACAGCGTTTTTCTATGTTTTTGTAAGTTTAAAACAGCAATTTTATCGTCATTTCTCATAAATCGCCGTTTTGCACGAAAGAAACATGAATTTGTCAGTTTGAATAGTTCAAAACAGCGTTTTTCTATGTTTTTGCAAGTTTAAAACAGCAATTTTATCGTCATTTCTCATAAATCGCCGTTTCTCACGAAAGAAACATGAATTTGTCAGTTTGAATAGTTCAAAACAGCGTTTTTCTATGTTTTTGCAAGTTTAAAACAGCAATTTTATCGTCATTTCTCATAAATCACCGTTTCACACGAAAGAAACATTAATTTGTTAGTTTGAATAGTTCAAAACAGCGTTTTTCTATGTTTTTGCAAGTTTAAAACAGCAAATTTATCGTGATTTCACAAAAATCCACCGTTTCGAACTTAAGAAACATGAATTTATCAGTTTGAATACTTGCAAACAGCGTTTTTCTATGTTTTTGCAAGTTAAAAACAGCAATTTTATTATCATTTCTCATAAATCGCCGTTTCGCACGAAAGAAACATGAATTTGTCAGTTTGAATAGTTCAAAACAGCGTTTTTCAATGTTTTTGCAAGTTTAAAACAGCAATTTTATCGTGATTTTACAAAAATCCACCGTTTCGAACTTAAGAAACATGAATTTATCAGTTTGAATAGTTAAAAACAGCGTTTTTCTATGTTTTTGCAAGTTTAAAACAGCAATTTTATCGTCATTTCTCATAAATCGCCGTTTCGCACGAAAGAAACATGAATTTGTCAGTTTGAATAGTTCAAAACAGCGTTTTTCAATGTTTCTGAAAGTTTAAAACAGCAATTTTATCTTGATTTCACAAAAATCCACCGTTTCGAACTTAAGAAACATGAATTTACCAGTTTGAATAGTTAAAAACAGCGTTTTTCTATGTTTTTGCAAGTTTAAAACAGAAATTTTATCGTCATTTCTCATAAATCGCCGTTTCGCACGAAAGAAACATGAATTTATCAGTTTGAATAGTTGAAAACAGCGTTTTTCTATGTTTTTGCAAGTGTAAAACAGCAATTTTATCGTGATTTCACAAAAATCCACCGTTTCGAACGTGAGAAACATGATTTTATCAGTTTGAATAGTTAAAAACAGCGTTTTTCTATGTTTTTGCAAGTTTAAAACAGCAATTTTATCGTCATTTCTCATAAATCGCCGTTTCGCACGAAAGAAACATGAATTTATCAGTTTGAATAGTTGAAAACAGCGTTTTTCTATGTTTTTGCAAGTTTAAAACAGCAATTTTATCGTCATTTCTCATAAATCGCCTTTTCACACGAAAGAAACATGCATTTGTCAGTTGGAATAGTTCAAAACAGCGTTTTTCTATGTTTTTGCAAGTTAAAAACAGCAATTTTATCGTCATTTCTCATAAATCGCCGTTTCGCACGAAAGAAACATGAATTTGTCAGTTTGAATAGTTGAAAACAGGGTTTTTCTATGTTTTTGCAAGTTAAAAACAGCAATTTTATCGTCATTTCTCATAAATCGCCGTTTGTCAGTTTGAATAGTTCAAAACAGGGTTTTTCTATGTTTTTGCAAGTTTAAAACAGCAATTTTATCGTCATTTCTCATAAATCGCCGTTTCGCACGAAAGAAACATGAATTTGTCAGTTTGAATAGTTCAAAACAGGGTTTTTCTATGTTTTTGCATGTTTAAAACAGCAATTTTATTGTCATTTCTCATAAATCGACGTTTCGCACGAAAGAAACATGAATTTGTCAGTTTGAATAGTTGAAAACAGCGTTTTTCTATGTTTTTGCAAGTTTAAAACTGAAATTTTATCGTCATTTCTCATAAATCGCCGTTCCGCACGAAAGAAACATGAATTTGTCAGTTTGAATAATTCAAAACAGCGTTTTTCTATGTTTTTGCAAGTTTAAAACAGCAATTTTATTGTCATTTCTCATAAATCGCCGTTTCTCACGAAAGAAACATGAATTTGTCAGTTTGAATAGTTCAAAACAGCGTTTTTCTATGTCTTTGCAAGTTTAAAACAGCAATTTTATCGTCATTTCTCATAAATTGTCGTTTCGCACGGAAGAAACATGAATTTGTCAGTTTGAATAGTTGAAAACAGCGTTTTTCAATGTTTTTGCAAGTTTAAAACAGCAATTTTATCGTGATTTCACAAAAATCCACCGTTTCGAACGTAAGAAACATGAATTTATCAGTTTGAATAGTTGAAAACAGCGTTTTTCTATGTTTTTGCAAGTTTAAAACATCAATTTTATCGTCATTTCTCATAAATCGCCGTTTCGCACGAAAAAAACATGAATTTGTCAGTTTGAATAGTTGAAAACAGCGTTTTTCTATGTTTTTGCAAGTTTAAAACAGCAATTTTATCGTCATTTCTCATAAATCGCCGTTTCGCACGAAAGAAACATGAATTTGTCAGTTTGAATAGTTCAAAACAGCGTTTTTCTATGTTTTTGCAAGTTTAAAACAGCAATTTTATCGTCATTTCTCATAAATCGCCGTTTCGCACGAAAGAAACATGAATTTGTCAGTTTGAATAGTTCAAAACAGCGTTTTTCTATGTTTTTGCAAGTTTAAAACAGCAATTTTATCGTCATTTCTCATAAATCGCCGTTTCACACGAAAGAAACATTAATTTGTCAGTTTGAATAGTTCAAAACAGCGTTTTTCTATGTTTTTGCAAGTTAAAACAGCAATTTTATCGTGATTTCACAACAATCCACCGTTTCGAACTTAAGAAACATGAATTTATCAGTTTGAATAGTTGAAAACAGCGTTTTTCTATGTTTTTTCAAGTTAAAAACAGCAATTTTATTATCATTTCTCATAAATCGCAGTTTCGCACGAAAGAAACATGAATTTGTCAGTTTGAATAGTTCAAAACAGCGTTTTTAAATGTTTTTGCAAGTTTAAAATAGCAATTTTATCGTGATTTCACAAAAATCCACCGTTTCGAACTTAAGAAACATGAATTTATCAGTTTGAATAGTTGAAAACAGCGTTTTGCTATGTTTTTGCAAGTTAAAAACAGCAATTTTATCGTCATTTCTCATAAATCGCCGTTTCGCACGAAAGAAACATGAATTTGTTAGTTTGAATAGTTCAAAACAGCGTTTTTCTATGTTTTTGCAAGTTTAAATCAGCAATTTTATCGTCATTTCTCATAAATCGCCGTTTCACACGAAAGAAACATGAATTTGTCAGTTTGAATAGTTCAAAACAGCGTTTTTCTATGTTTTTGCAAGTTTAAAACAGCAATTTTATCGTCATTTCTCATAAATCGCCGTTTCGCACGAAAGAAACATGAATTTATCAGTTTGAATAGTTGAAAACAGCGTTTTTCTATGTTTTTGCATGTTTAAAACAGCAATTTTATCGTCATTTCTCATAAATCGCCGTTTCGCACAAAAGAAACATTAATTTATCAGTTTGAATAGTTGAAAACAGCGTTTTTCTATGTTTTTGCAAGTTTAAAACAGCAATTTTATCGTCATTTCTCATAAATCGCCGTTTCGCACGAAAGAAACATGAATTTATCAGTTTGAATAGTTGAAAACAGCGTTTTTCTATGTTTTTGCAAGTTTAAAACAGCAATTTTATTGTCATTTCTCACAAATCACCGTTTCGCACGAAAGAAACCTGCATTTATCAGTTTGAATAGTTAAAAACTGCGTTTTTCTATGTTTTTGCAAGTTTAAAACAGCAATTTTATCGTCATTTCTCATAAATCGCCGTTTCGCACGAAAGAAACATGAATTTATCTGTTTGAATAGTTGAAAACAGCGTTTTTCTATGTTTTTGCAAGTTTAAAACAGCAATTTTATCGTCATTTCTCATAAATCGCCGTTTCGCACGAAAGAAACATGAATTTGTCAGTTTGAATAGTTCAAAACAGCGTTTTTCTATGTTTTTGCAAGTTTAAAACAGCAATTTTATCGTCATTTCTCATAAATCGCCGTTTCTCACGAAAGAAACATGAATTTGTCAGTTTGAATAATTCAAAACAGCGTTTTTCTATGTTTTTGCAAGTTTAAAACAGCAATTTTATCGTCATTTCTCATAAATCGCCGTTTCGCACGAAAGAAAGATGAATTTATCAGTTTGAATAGTTGAAAACAGCGTTTTTCTATGTTTTTGCAAGTTTAAAACAGCAATTTTATCGTCATTTCTCATAAATCGCCGTTTCGCACAAAAGAAACATTAATTTATCAGTTTGAATAGTTGAAAACAGCGTTTTTCTATGTTTTTGCAAGTTTAAAACAGCAATTTTATCGTCATTTCTCAAAAATTGCCGTTTCGCACGAAAGAAACATGAATTTATCAGTTTGAATAGTTGAAAACAGCGTTTTTCTATGTTTTTGCAAGTTTAAAACAGCAATTTTATCGTCATTTCTCATAAATCGCCGTTTCGCACGAAAGAAACCTGCATTTATCAGTTTGAATAGTTAAAAACAGCGTTTTTCTATGTTTTTGCAAGTTTAAAACAGCAATTTTATTATCATTTCTCATAAATCGCCGTTTCGCACGAAAGAAACATGAATTTGTCAGTTTGAATAGTTCAAAACAGCGTTTTTCAATGTTTTTGTAAGTTTAAAACAGCAATTTTATCGTGATTTCACAAAAATCCACCGTTTCGAACTTAAGAAACATGAATTTATCAGTTTGAATAGTTGAAAACAGCGTTTTCTATGTTTTTACAAGTTAAAAACAGCAATTTTAGCGTCATTTCTCATAAATCGCCGTTTCGCACGAAAGAAACATGAATTTGTCAGTTTGAATAGTTCAAAACAGCGTTTTTCTATGTTTTTGCAAGTTTACAACTGCAATTTTATCGTCATTTCTCATAAATCGCCGTTCCGCACGAAAGAAACATGAATTTGTCAGTTTGAATAGTTCAAAACAGCGTTTTTCTATGTTTTTGCAAGTTTAAAACAGCAATTTTATCGTCATTTCTCATAAATCGCCGTTTCTCACGAAAGAAACATGAATTTGTCAGTTTGAATAGTTCAAAACAGCGTTTTTCTATGTCTTTGCAAGTTTAAAACAGCAATTTTATCGTCATTTCTCATAAATTGCCGTTTCGCACGGAAGAAACATGAATTTGTCAGTTTGAATAGTTGAAAACACCGTTTTTCAATGTTTTTGCAAGTTTAAAACAGCAATTTTATCGTCATTTCTCATAAATCGCCGTTTCGCACGAAAGAAACATGAATTTGTCAGTTTGAATAGTTCAAAACAGCGTTTTTCTATGTTTTTGCAAGTTTAAAACAGCAATTTTATCGTCATTTTTCATAAATCGCCGTTTCTCACGAAAGAAACATGAATTTGTCAGTTTGAATAGTTCAAAACAGCGTTTTTCTATGTCTTTGCAAGTTTAAAACAGCAATTTTATCGTGATTTCACAAAAATCCACCGTTTCGAACGTAAGAAACATGAATTTATCAGTTTGAATAGTTGAAAACAGCGTTTTTCTATGTTTTTACAAGTTTAAAACTGCAATTTTATCGTCATTTCTCATAAATCGCCGTTTCGCAAGAAAGAAACATGAATTTGTCAGTTTGAATAGTTCAAAACAGCGTTTTTCTATGTTTTTGCAAGTTTAAAACAGCAATTTTATCGTCTTTTCTCATAAATCGCCGTTTCGCACGAAAGAAACATGAATTTGTCAGTTTGAATAGTTCAAAACAGCGTTTTTCTATGTTTTTGCATGTTTAAAACAGCAATTTTATCGTCATTTCTCATAAATCGCCGTTTCGCACGAAAGAAACATGAATTTATCAGTTTGAATAGTTGAAAACATCGTTTTTCTATGTTTTTGCAAGTTTAAAACAGCAATTTTATCGTCATTTCTCATAAATCACCGTTTCGCACAAAAGAAACATTAATTTATCAGTTTGAATAGTTGAAAACAGCGTTTTTCTATGTTTTTGCAAGTTTAAAACAGCAATTTTTTCGTCATTTCTCATAAATCGCCGTTTCGCACGAAAGAAACATGAATTTATCAGTTTGAATAGTTGAAAACAGCGTTTTTCAATGTTTTTGCAAGTTTAAAACAGCAATTTTATCGTGATGTCAAAAAAATCCACCGTTTCGAACGTAAGAAACATGAATTTATCAGTTTGAATAGTTTAAAACGGCGTTATTCTATGTTTTTGCAAGTTTAAAACAGCAATTTTATCGTCATTTCTCATAAATCGCCGTTTCACACGAAAGAAACATGAATTTGTCAGTTTGAATAGTTCAAAGCAGCGTTTTTCTATGTTTTTGCAAGTTTAAAACAGCAATTTTATCGTCATTTCTCATAAATCGCCGTTTCGCACGAAAGAAACTTGAATTTATCAGTTTGAATAGTTGAAAACTACGTTTTTCTATGTTTTTGCAAGTTTAAAACAGCAATTTTATCGTCATTTCTCATAAATCGCCGTTTCGCACGAAAGAAACATGAATTTGTCAGTTTGAATAGTTCAAAACAGCGTTTTTCTATGTTTTTGCAAGTTTAAAACAGCAATTTTATCATAATTTCTTATAAATCGCCGTTTCGCACGGAAGAAACATGAATTTGTCAGTTTGAATAGTTCAAAACAGCGTTTTTCTATGTTTTTGCAAGTTTAAAACAGCAATTTTATCGTGATTTCAAAAAAATCCACCGTTTCGAACGTAAGAAACATGAATTTATCAGTTTGAATAGTTGAAAACGGCGTTTTTCTATGTTTTTGCAAGTTTAAAACAGCAATTTTATCGTCATTTCTCATAAATCGCCGTTTCACACGAAAGAAACATGAATTTGTCAGTTTGAATAGTTCAAAACAGCGTTTTTCTATGTTTTTGCAAGTTTAAAACAGCAATTTTATCGTCATTTCTCATAAATCGCCGTTTCGCACGAAAGAAACATGAATTTATCAGTTTGAATAGTTGAAAACAGCGTTTTTCTATGTTTTTGCAAGTTTAAAACAGCAATTTTATCGTCATTTCTCATAAATCGCCGTTTCGCACGAAAGAAACATGAATTTGTCAGTTTGAATAGTTCAAAACAGCGTTTTTCTATGTTTTTGCAAGTTTAAAACAGCAATTTTATCGTCATTTCTCATAAATCGCCGTTTCGCACAAAAGAAACATGAATTTGTCAGTTTGAATAGTTCAAAACAGCGTTTTTCTATGTTTTTGCAAGTTTAAAACAGCAATTTTATCGTCATTTCTCATAAATCGCCGTGTCACACGAAAGAAACATTAATTTGTCAGTTTGAATAGTTGAAAACAGCGTTTTTCAATGTTTTTGCAAGTTTAAAACAGAAATTTTATCGTGATTTCACAAAAATCCACCGTTTCGAACGTAAGAAACATGAATTTATCAGTTTGAATAGTTGAAAACAGCGTTTTTCTATGTTTTTGCAAGTTTAAAACAGCAATTTTATCGTCATTTCTCATAAATCGCCGTTTTACACGAAAGAAACATGAATTTGTCAGTTTAAATAGTTCAAAACAGCGTTTTTCTATGTTTTTGCAAGTTTAAAACAGCAATTTTATCGTCATTTCTTATAAATCGCCGTTTCGCACGAAAGAAACATGAATTTGTCAGTTTGAATAGTTCAAAACAGCGTTTTTCTATGTTTTTGCAAGTTTAAAACAGCAATTTTATCGTCATTTCTCATAAATCGCCGTTTCGCACGATAGAAACATTAATCTGTCAGTTTGAATAGTTCAAAACAGCGTTTTTCTATGTTTTTGCAAGTTTAAAACAGCAATTTTATCGTCATTTCTTATAAATCGCCGTTTAGCACGGAAGAAACATGAATTTGTCAGTTTGAATAGTTGAAAACAGCGTTTTTCAATGTTTTTGCAAGTTTAAAACAGCAATTTTATCGTGATTTCACAAAAATCCACCGTTTCGAACGTAAGAAACATGAATTTATCAGTTTGAATAGTTGAAAACAGCGTTTTTCTATGTTTTTGCAAGTTTAAAACAGCAATTTTATCGTCATTTCTCATAAATCGCCGTTTCACACGAAAGAAACATGAATTTGTCAGTTTGAATAGTTCAAAACAGGGTTTTTCTATGTTTTTGCAAGTTTAAAACAGCAATTTTATCGTCATTTCTCATAAATCGCCGTTTCGCACGAAAGAAACATGAATTTGTCAGTTTGAATAGTTGAAAACAGCGTTTTTCTATGTTTTTGCAAGTTTAAAACAGCAATTTTATCGTCATTTCTCATAAATCGCCGGTTTGCACAAAAGAAACATGAATTTGTCAGTTTGAATTGTTCAAAACAGCGTTTTTCTATGTTTTTGCAAGTTTAAAACAGCAATTTTATCGTCATTTCTCATAAATCGCCGTTTCGCACGAAAGAAACATGAATTTTTCAGTTTAAATAGATCAAAACAGCGTTTTTCTATGTTTTTGCAAGTTTAAAACAGCAATATTATCGTCATTTCTCATAAATCGCCGTTTCTCACGAAAGAAACATG
Source organism: Poecilus cupreus (assembly GCA_963942605.1). NCBI lineage: Eukaryota > Metazoa > Arthropoda > Insecta > Coleoptera > Carabidae > Poecilus > Poecilus cupreus. The sequence goes on along the minus strand of CAWWDY010001435.1, from coordinate 5,289 downwards.
AATTTGTCAGTTTGATTAGTTAAAAACAGCGTTTTTCTATGTTTTGGCAAGTTTAAAACAGCAATTTTATCGTCATTTCTCATAAATCGCCGTTTCGCACGGAAGAAACATGAATTTGTCAGTTTGAATAGTTGAAAACAGCGTTTTTCAATGTTTTTGCAAGTTTAAAACAGCAATTTTATCGTGATTTCACAAAAATCCACCGTTTCGAACGTAAGAAACATGAATTTATCAGTTTGAATAGTTGAAAACAGCGTTTTTCTATGTTTTTGCAAGTTTAAAACAGCAATTTTATCGTGATTTCACAAAAATCGCCGTTTCACACGAAAGAAACATGAATTTGTCAGTTTGAATAGTTCAAAACAGGGTTTTTCTATGTTTTTGCAAGTTTAAAACAGCAATTTTATCGTCATTTCTCATAAATCGCCGTTTCGCACGAAAGAAACATGAATTTGTCAGTTTGAATAGTTCAAAACAGGGTTTTTCTATGTTTTTGCAAGTTTAAAACAGCAATTTTATCGTCATTTCTCATAAATCGCCGTTTCGCACGAAAGAAACATGAATTTGTCAGTTTGAATAGTTGAAAACAGCGTTTTTCTATGTTTTTGCAAGTTTAAAACAGCAATTTTATCGTCATTTCTCATAAATCGCCGGTTTGCACAAAAGAAACATGAATTTGTCAGTTTGAATTGTTCAAAACAGCGTTTTTCTATGTTTTTGCAAGTTTAAAACAGCAATTTTATCGTCATTTCTCATAAATCGCCGTTTCGCACGAAAGAAACATGAATTTTTCAGTTTAAATAGATCAAAACAGCGTTTTTCTATGTTTTTGCAAGTTTAAAACAGCAATATTATCGTCATTTCTCATAAATCGCCGTTTCTCACGAAAGAAACATGAATTTGTCAGTTTGATTAGTTAAAAACAGCGTTTTTCTATGTTTTGGCAAGTTTAAAACAGCAATTTTATCGTCATTTCTCATAAATCGCCGTTTCGCACGGAAGAAACATGAATTTGTCAGTTTGAATAGTTGAAAACAGCGTTTTTCAATGTTTTTGCAAGTTTAAAACAGCAATTTTATCGTGATTTCACAAAAATCCACCGTTTCGAACGTAAGAAACATGAATTTATCAGTTTGAATAGTTGAAAACAGCGTTTTTCTATGTTTTTGCAAGTTTAAAACAGCAATTTTATCGTGATTTCACAAAAATCGCCGTTTCACACGAAAGAAACATGAATTTGTCAGTTTGAATAGTTCAAAACAGGGTTTTTCTATGTTTTTGCAAGTTTAAAACAGCAATTTTATCGTCATTTCTCATAAATCGCCGTTTCGCACGAAAGAAACATGAATTTGTCAGTTTGAATAGTTCAAAACAGCGTTTTTCTATGTTTTTGCAAGTTTAAAACAGCAATTTTATCGTCATTTCTCATAAATCGCCGTTTCGCACGAAAGAAACATGAATTTGTCAGTTTGAATAGTTAAAAACAGCGTTTTTCTATGTTTTTGCAAGTTCAAAACAGCAATTTTATCGTCATTTCTCATAAATCGCCGTTTCGCACGAAAGAAACATGAATTTATCAGTTTGAATAGTTGAAAACACCGTTTTTCAATGTTTTTGCAAGTTTAAAACTGCAATTTTATCGTCATTTCTCATAAATCACCGTTTCGCACAAAAGAAACATTAATTTATCAGTTTGAATAGTTGAAAACAGCGTTTTTCTATGTTTTTGCAAGTTTAAAACAGCAATTTTTTCGTCATTTCTCATAAATCGCCGTTTCGCGCGAAAGAAACATGAATTTATCAGTTTGAATAGTTGAAAACAGCGTTTTTCAATGTTTTTGCAAGTTTAAAACAGCAATTTTATCGTGATTTCAAAAAAATCCACCGTTTCGAACGTAAGAAACATGAATTTATCAGTTTGAATAGTTTAAAACGGCGTTATTCTATGTTTTTGCAAGTTTAAAAACAGCAATTTTATCGTCATTTCTCATAAATCGCCGTTTCACACGAAAGAAACATGAATTTGTCAGTTTGAATAGTTCAAAACAGCGTTTTTCTATGTTTTTGCAAGTTTAAAACAGCAATTTTATCGTCATTTCTCATAAATCGCCGTTTCGCACGAAAGAAACTTGAATTTATCAGTTTGAATAGTTGAAAACTACGTTTTTCTATGTTTTTGCAAGTTTAAAACAGCAATTTTATCGTCATTTCTCATAAATCGCCGTTTCGCACGAAAGAAACATGAATTTGTCAGTTTGAATAGTTCAAAACAGCGTTTTTCTATGTTTTTGCAAGTTTAAAACAGCAATTTTATCATAATTTCTTATAAATCGCCGTTTCGCACGGAAGAAACATGAATTTGTCAGTTTGAATAGTTCAAAACAGCGTTTTTCTATGTTTTTGCAAGTTTAAAACAGCAATTATATCGTCATTTCTCATAAATCGCCGTTTCTCACGAAAGAAACATGAATTTGTCAGTTTGAATAGTTCAAAACAGCGTTTTTCTATGTCTTTGCAAGTTTAAAACAGCAATTTTATCGTCATTTCTCATAAATCGCCGTTTTACACGAAAGAAACATGAATTTGTCAGTTTGAATAGTTCAAAACAGCGTTTTTCTATGTTTTTGCAAGTTTAAAACAGCAATTTTATCGTCATTTCTTATAAATCGCCGTTTCGCACGAAAGAAACATGAATTTGTCAGTTTGAATAGTTCAAAACAGCGTTTTTCTATGTTTTTGCAAGTTTAAAACAGCAATTTTATCGTCATTTCTCATAAATCGCCGTTTCGCACGATAGAAACTTAATCTGTCAGTTTGAATAGTTCAAAACAGCGTTTTTCTATGTTTTTGCAAGTTTAAAACAGCAATTTTATCGTCATTTCTTATAAATCGCCGTTTAGCACGGAAGAAACATGAATTTGTCAGTTTGAATAGTTGAAAACAGCGTTTTTCAATGTTTTTGCAAGTTTAAAACAGCAATTTTATCGTGATTTCACAAAAATCCACCGTTTCGAACGTAAGAAACATGAATTTATCAGTTTGAATAGTTGAAAAACAGCGTTTTTCTATGTTTTTGCAAGTTTAAAACAGCAATTTTATCGTCATTTCTCATAAATCGCCGTTTCACACGAAAGAAACATGAATTTGTCAGTTTGAATAGTTCAAAACAGGGTTTTTTTAGGTTTTTGCAAGTTTAAAACAGCAATTTTATCGTCATTTCTCATAAATCGCCGTTTCGCACGAAAGAAACATGAATTTGTCAGTTTGAATAGTTGAAAACAGCGTTTTTCTATGTTTTTGCAAGTTTAAAACAGCAATTTTATCGTCATTTCTCATAAATCGCCGGTTTGCACAAAAGAAACATGAATTTGTCAGTTTGAATTGTTCAAAACAGCGTTTTTCTATGTTTTTGCAAGTTTAAAACAGCAATTTTATCGTCATTTCTCATAAATCGCCGTTTCGCACGGAAGAAACATGAATTGTCAGTTTGAATAGTTGAAAACAGCGTTTTTCAATGTTTTTGCCAGTTTAAAACAGCAATTTTATCGTGATTTCACAAAAATCCACCGTTTCGAACGTAAGAAACATGAATTTATCAGTTTGAATAGTTGAAAACAGCGTTTTTCTATGTTTTTGCAAGTTTAAAACAGCAATTTTATCGTGATTTCACAAAAATCGCCGTTTCACACGAAAGAAACATGAATTTTGTCAGTTTGAATAGTTCAAAACAGGGTTTTTTCTATGTTTTTTGCAAGTTTAAAACAGCAATTTTATCGTCATTTCTCATAAATCGCCGTTTCGCACGAAAGAAACATGAATTTGTCAGTTTGAATAGTTGAAAACAGCGTTTTTCTATGTTTTTGCAAGTTTAAAACAGCAATTTTATCGTCTTTTCTCATAAATCGCCGTTTCGCACGAAAAAAAACCTGCATTTATCAGTTTGAATAGTTAAAAAACAGCGTTTTTCTATGTTTTGCAAGTTTAAAACAGCAATTTTATCGTCATTTCTCATAAATCGCCGTTTCGCACGAAAGAAAACATCGAATTTATCAGTTTGAATAGTTGAAAACACCGTTTTTCAATGTTTTTGCAAGTTTAAAAACTGCAATTTTATCGTCATTTCTCATAAATCGCCGTTTCGCACGAAAGAAACATGAATTTGTCAGTTTGAATAGTTCAAAACAGCGTTTTTCTATGTTTTTGCAAGTTTAAAACAGCAATTTTATCGTCATTTCTCATAAATCGCCGTTTCGCACGAAAGAAACATGAATTTGTCAGTTTGAATAGTTCAAAACAGCGTTTTTCTATGTTTTTGCATGTTTAAAACAGCAGATTTTATCGTTATTTCTCATAAATCGCCGTTTCGCACGAAAGAAACATGAATTTATCAGTTTGAATAGTTGAAAACATCGTTTTTTCTATGTTTTTGCAAGTTTAAAACAGCAATTTTATCGTCATTTCTCATAAATCACCGTTTTCGCACAAAAGAAACATTAATTTATCAGTTTGAATAGTTGAAAACAGCGTTTTCTCTATAGTTTTTGCAAGTTTAAAACAGCAATTTTTTCGTCATTTCTCATAAATCGCCGTTTCGCGCAAAAGAAACATGAATTTATCAGTTTGAATAGTTGATAACAGCGTTTTTCAATGTTTTTGCAAGTTTAAAACAGCAATTTTATCGTGATTTCAAAAAAATCCACCGTTTCGAACGTAAGAAACATGAATTTATCAGTTTGAATAGTTTAAAACGGCGTTATTCTATGTTTTTGCAAGTTTAAAACAGCAATTTTATCGTCATTTCTCATAAATCGCCGTTTCACACGAAAGAAACATGAATTTGTCAGTTTGAATAGTTCAAAGCAGCGTTTTTCTATGTTTTTGCAAGTTTAAAACAGCAATTTTATCGTCATTTCTCATAAATCGCCGTTTCGCACGAAAGAAACTTGAATTTATCAGTTTGAATAGTTGAAAACTACGTTTTTCTATGTTTTTGCAAGTTTAAAACAGCAATTTTATCGTCATTTCTCATAAATCGCCGTTTCGCACGAAAGAAACATGAATTTGTCAGTTTGAATAGTTCAAAACAGCGTTTTTCTATGTTTTTGCAAGTTTAAAACAGCAATTTTATCAATAATTTCTTATAAATCGCCGTTTCGCACGGAAGAAACATGAATTTGTCAGTTTGAATAGTTCAAAACAGCGTTTTTCTATGTTTTGCAAGTTTAAAACAGCAATTTTATCGTGATTTTAAAAAATCCACCGTTTCGAACGTAAGAAACATGAATTTAT